>JACXGJ010015867.1:0-12971 GCA_016801105.1 Esox niger | reverse complement strand
CGTCACGCCGGGACATTACCCGCCATTGCGTCGTCGACGCCGGGACATTACCCGCCATTGCGTCGTCGACACCGGGACATTACCCGCCATTGCGTCGTCGACGCCGGGACATTACCCGCCATTGCGTCGTCGACGCCGGGACATTACCCGCCATTGCGTCGTCGACGCCGGGACATTACCCGCCATTGCGTCGTCGACGCCGGGACATTACCCGCCATTGCGTCGTCACGCCGGGACATTACCCGCCATTGCGTCGTCAACGCCGGGACATTACCCGCCCTGGCATTCCTAATGCCGGGACATTATCCGCCTTGGCCTCCTTAACGCCGGGATTTTACCCGCGTTGGCATCCTTAACTCCGGGACATTACCCGCGCTGACAAATTGACACTGCAATCATAAGCCGCACAACACAATTGAATGCAGTCATTAAAGAACTATTAGCCAGGACTTGCGATCAGTCAGGGAGAATTGCTGTGTGTAATAACTGGAGGAAGATCTATAGCAGGGCCAGTAAGGCTGAGAAATTATACAGATGACCGTGCGCGTGTGTGTGTTAATCCTGTGGGATGTGTCGACAAAGCTCTGTTTGAATATGACGGTATCTGAGCTATGGGGGACACTAGCATTTTGTAGGGCGTGATTGTGCAGCAGAGTGTCGCCTGCCCACTGTTGTGAACCATATCCTGGCCGTCGCTGGTTTGTAGTCTTCAGTATTGTCTCGCAACATGCACGCGCTCCCGTCCGCCAATCACTTTTATTCATAGTAGATTTCGTTATGTAAACTCGAAGGCTGTGTTTGAGTGAATGTGTCTGTGGGCATGTGTATGTGAATGTGTGCACGGGTGCGTGCGTGTGTGTATGGGTTGGTGAAAAAAAGAGGGGGGGGGGGGTGCAGTAGACAGACAGGCATAATTTGAGGGAGGAAAATTGAAGGTGCGACAGGTCGTCCATCACACAGATTAAATTCAATGGAAAGATAAAAATGTCATTGTTCCCCTGCCTGCCTGCCTCTCTCCCTCTCGCTCGTGGCTCTGTAGCGTCCGGACAATAATGAAACATATTCTCCCTCCCTAGATCCCCTCCTCCTCCCATACATGCTGGAGACTCCAGGGCACTGCACGGACAGATGAAAACAGGGGATGAGGGATGGATGGACGGATACAGGGGACGGGGGGTGGGTTGGTAGGAGGGGGTGGCCGCTTACCCGGGGAAGCTGCCCTGTCCGCCCCTGGAGCCCCAGTCTGTCCCCTCCCGGTCTCCAAGGGTGGGTGCGACGGCTGGGGGCCCAACGCCATCCCGCCTTTGGAGCTGGTGCGAGGAGCTGAGGCGACAAGGAGGGGCACAGGTTTACCCCCTCGACACACTATCTGACACAGGGCTCCCCTACAGCCCAGCCACCCCCACAACCACACACCAACCCTAGCACAGAAAGGACCAGGTGGGAGACATAGGTTGGCCAAGTGGTGTCACGCGTACTGAAATGGTCTAGGATGTAAGCTGAACGGAATTCAAGACCACTCGACATAATGATAACGTCCTCGGTAACACAAAGACCGTAATCGGCGCAAATGAATCGGCAGACAACAGAAACGCTACAGAAGACAACAAGTCTGCAGACAACAGACATGCTACCGGCGAAAACGGTACATCTGACTCAGAAAGGCCGTTAGCAGCCATATTCATATTCCTACAATTAAATGATACGAATCGACTCAATATTCAACACACGTGCAATAATTACAAGCAGACTTGGCAGAGTTTAACACATAATAAAAAAAAGGTAAACAATGGGAAAAGTGTCCCCCCCCCCCAATATAACTTTGGTCCAGCACAGTCTTGCCTTCAACTTGGATGCCGTCAAACGACTGGCCCTCTCTGGCTTTCCCTGGTAACCTCCCCCTTTTCCATCACTCCTTTTCTCTTTCACCCTCTCTTTCGTCCACTCTCTGTCGTCCCCCCCTGGCCTGGCCACCTGGCACCTGTCCTGGTGGTGCTGTCAGAACTGTCGAGCGAACGCAAGGTCACCGAGACGTCCCCCAGCCGAGTGGCCGACCCTCAGCCTCCTCAGTGGTACCCCGCCGGCCCCCAGATGGCCGGCTCCTCCCCCTCCCCCCCAAGTGAGCCCTGCAACATGGCCAATGTCACACTCCAGTACTCACAAAGGCACCATGGCCTTTTACCAACACCCGCACTTGCTTTGTAAACAGTGGCCATTTTAGTTATGTGAAAACAGAATGGTGTATAGTAGGTCAAAGTTAGAAAGTTTAAAACTGAAAGCAAATACCAAGATTTCAATCTCATTGTTTCTAATCTGCTATCCCCTGCCCTCTATGTAGCAAGAGAATGGCCCTTCCAGATCTATCTATATTTTACCACAGCTGATAATGAGATAAGGTGACGGGCCGTAACAAAACGTTAATCAGCACAACTGTTGACAGTAGATGAAAAATTCTTAGAACTGAGAAGTAGGCGTTTGTAGTAGACATGCTTTGCTGCACTCATTTTGACTCAAGGGTACATTCTAAAAGTAAGTATGTATGTAGTATGATTAGTAAAGTATACAGTTTAATTAGATTGCATACAGTATAGCCTTAAATAGATTCCAAAATTCAGACAATGCCATTAACTACAAAGGACAGCATGGCACAGTAAGTGTAAAACCAAGTCGTAAATGTCTCCACTTGAAGTTGGCACTTGACCAATATGGAGATAAACGAAAATTGAAAAAAAACATGACCTTTATTGGCTTATTTACATCCGCCTTGTTGTACTGACTTCCAGCCACAAGATGGCAGTGTGACTTCAACCTATCCTGTCTGCCACTGTGGTGGGTGTCTCAGAGATGCCTCCTGTGATCCTCCTAACCATGATTAATGTGCCCATTCCGAGGTAAGGAGCGCTGTGGATAACTTACTTTACAGTAGGCCTCAAAAGGCCAGCTGTGTGGGAAACGTGCTGAGAGCTTACAGTGCCAAGTACGGGGTAAACAGAATGGCAGAGACACGGAGGGAGGGGTCTGTGTGTGCCCACCTGTGAGTGCGTGAGCGCACATTTACAATGAATACAGTGTGTGTTTAAGTGGATGTGCACGTGCGCATGTGCGAGTTTACATAAGGACCCTCTGGCCATAGCGCTTTCCTCTCACCTCCACCAATTAGCTCATCCGCTCTGACAGTGTGTGTATGTGTACTGTTTGAGTGAGGGGAGGGGGTGTGTTCACACAGCCCCAGGGATGCACTGATCTGAGACGACGCCTGCTCTTTCACCCTCCACAGGTGCTAACATATTCATCTCAGAGGCCCAGTAAGATGCACTATGCTACAGCCATACCAGCGCCAGACCATAACAAACACACGCGCACGCACGCATGCATGCAGACGCGCACAGACACGCACGCACACACTTCTCAGTTCTTGTGATGCAGAATGATAGGGATCTGAGCTCATGCGCTTGACAGGATTGTGTGCCATTCTACAGTGATGAATCACTTCCTATCAATCAGAGCTCAATCTAATACCCAGACTTTTCATCCTGGTTAAACTGGAATGAATTAATTTGTCCCGACTTTGGCCGCATAGTTGGGAGGAGGTCATGGCCTCTGACTGTTGAAGTCATGAGAGGGAGGTGTAGAGGGTCGGTCGGAGGTCGGGTGGCGGCGGAGCAACGTAGCGCCGTCTGCCAAAGCAGTACTCACACTCCTTGGACATGCCCACTTCCAGGCACTTCTGCAGCCGGCAGTACTGGCAGCGGTTCCGGGTCACCTTGTTGATGATGCAGTTCTTCTCCCGGTGACACGTGTACACCATGTTCTTCTGGATGCTTCTCCGAAAAAAGCCCTGAAGGACGGAGGCATGAAGAGACAAAAGAGATGGGTGGAAAGAGAGAAGAGGGAGCGGGAGAAAGGAGAGATGGGAAACAGGACAAAGAAAGACGGTCAATGAGCGTGTGGAGGTTGTAGAACGTATACAGTCCTGGAGCAGTGCCATATGCTCCACACATAGCAGGCAATAATCTAGCACCAAAGGGTAAACCCTCGAAAGGCTTAGCAATGAATAATCTGGAAAAGGACAATATTAACTCCTGTTGCCACCTCATGAGATCCCTATCTAACTTTGTAATGGCCCATTAGAACACAGAGAGACACTTCTGGGACATTAAGTAAGTCAGAATGGCCGGTGGGTGGTCTACTAGCCCCTAGCTACCTATCCATGGCCTACTTTAACTGTGTTTCAGTAACAACAAAAAAAGAAGGAAAACCTTTCTGGATTGAGGCCAAACGAACCTCATTAGAGAGAGAACATTGGTTACAATGCTTCAAAGTGCTCTCAGAACCCCCCAAAAATGCTCTCCGCCTTTCTCTTTCTTTATCTAGATGGATCAGTGGCTATCTGAAAATAAATTAAAGGACAGAAAAAGGGAGGGATGCTCCTGGAATAGTCTGTTTGGTTATTTTCTGGGTTTTGTGTTCATATTCCTATCTGGCGTCGATCCTGTTAAAAATTGGAACACCTGGGGTTTTTCAATAGAATGTATTTCATGCAATAAACAGTCCCTGAAATATTAACATGTCTTTAGAACATTGTCAAGTGTCTGAAGGAAAATCGACATTGGATATTGGTAAAATTTTTTTAATCAGAATTGGATGACACATCCCATGGCACGTATGCAACCTTGTAGAACGGAGTTCAAGCCTCAGCCCAGCCATTCTAACTCACTCTCTCCCATTAATCTGTCTTCCCAGATGATTCAAATCTGAATGAAAGCAAAAAAAGGCATCTTTTGTTCTCCAAAATAAAAATGTTTTATGGAACCCAACCATTAGTCTCAAAGGGCTCAAAACAAAAACCCTACCAATACAATATTTCCCATTCTAGGCATACGCTCCCATTGTGTTTTCCCACAGAACAGGAAGACACATACTGCAATGCCATCCCTATCAAGTGATGTGGCTGTTATACCTCTTCTTGCTATTTTCATTAGTCAGTCACTCAATGGGACTATCTGCTCGCCGGCAGTACTGAGGGGCAAAGGAGCGATGATGGGTCATACTGGAGCTTGGATGAAAGAGGGACGGGTCATGTTTGGGTGGGGCCGGCTGGCAGGAGAGCGTCAGGATGCCAGGAGGAGATTAGCTCTCTGGCTGACAGATGGCCCATGGACTAAAGCCCACAATTTGTCCTTCTCGCATCGCCGGCTATCCTTCGCTCTCCTCGTTCCCCCTCCTGAGGAGAGATGGGAGACTGCTGGGAGGTGGGGAGCGATCTGATCTGAAGGTGACTCAGACAAAGAGGGGCACAGGAGCCTTGAAGGACAACATCACAATAAACTGTAAGCCTATGTGTGTCGGATTTGTCAATGAATGTATTCGAGTGTAAAGCGGGCCACAAGTGTATGAGATAGGATTTCTGTGGAAGGCTGAATCTGGAACTGACAGAGACAGAGGAATACGTTGAAAGAAGTGACTGGGGGTGGGGTATGTGTCTCTTTGACTTACAGTAACCCAAACTGGTCCCAGCTGCCGCAGAAAGAACATCCTGCCAATAAACACTGTTTTTTTAAGCCCTCTTCAGCTCAAACTAGAATGGATCTGTTCTGTGGCCGGCCATACCACAGTAAAACAACCCTCAGGTGTGACAGCGAGGCCTTGGTGTCGAGAGGGACCAGTTGTGGTATGATTAGTGTAGCTACCCCCGGAGGCTGATCTCCGCACAGCTAGCGTACTAATGCAATGTTGAGCACTCATCCTTAGAGTTCCTCCTTTACCCCAATCAAAGAATCCTCTTAGGATAGCATACCTCCTCAAAGGAGCTTACTGTGTCTTACATCTAAGGCTTCTCTCTAAACAGCTTAAGAGCCGCAGTCATAACAAACAAAATGCACAGGGGGACAAGACAACAAGCTGC
This sequence comes from Esox niger, assembly GCA_016801105.1. NCBI lineage: Eukaryota > Metazoa > Chordata > Actinopteri > Esociformes > Esocidae > Esox > Esox niger. The sequence continues at coordinate 7,066 of JACXGJ010015867.1, read as the reverse complement.
GGCTTCAAAGTCAATCAATAGTCTATATCTAACAGCCTGGTAGTGACCCTGGTGGCTCCCTGGGATCCGTCAGTGCCCTTGCCCTGACCCGGCTGGTCACCTGAGAATTGACCCAGTCCCTCTGACATCAAGGGGGTGGGGCAATCCCATCAATCTTATGCCTCAAGTGCCCCTTATCCCAGGTTGGACCTTTTCTTGTGGTCAGCCATTGTTCCTTCCCTGCCCTCCCCTCTAACACCGCCATTAAGAGTCATCGCTTCCTGTGGGCCTTAAGCCCCTTTTTGTATCAGCGCTAATCCACCCGGCGACAAAAGCCCTCGGCAGGCCTGTCAGCCACCCTGCAGTGTTCTGAGAGGGGAGGAGTGGGTGGAGCTTAGGCGAGGGGGGTAAAGATATGAGCGTGCGTGTGGTAACCCAAGAAAGGTCACACAGTTCACATAAAAAGCAGGAATCCTTTCATATGAGTCCTTCAAACACTGCATCCAGATTAAAGACAGCCTTTCCAGACCCGTGTTTTGTGTACCAGCCTCAGAAATTGTCAATTAACTACACGCCATATTGCAGCCCAGTTAAATGCTTCACAGTGTTCAAGTAACAAACATATGTCAACATCAATTGTTCAGAGGACGTAGTGAATCAGGCCTTCATGGATGAATTGTTGCAAAGAAACCACTACTGAAGGACACCAATAAGAAACATGAGAAATGGACATTTGACCGGTGGAAATCAGTCCTTTGGTCTGATGAGTCCAGATGTTAGATTTCTGGTTTTAGTCACCGTATCTTTGTGAGAACCAGTCTCAGATGAGAGGCTGTACATACACGAATACGCCTGTAGTCCTGAATTATTGAGGACCCCATGTACACTCATCTCCTGTGATGAAGACTAGGATGAAGGGAATCTTTCAAAGACGGGACACCACGGGACGCCAAGCTGGGGGCGTTGATGGGCAGCAGTGTCTGGCTCCAACATAACTACCATCCGTCATGGCAGTACACTCATGTACACACATACACACAGCACCCAGAATGTAAAATACGACTGAGAAGAGCTGGAAAGTGGCACAGTTTGGCAGCAAGTTGGTTTCTGATCTAGCAAACACAAATTGGGAATATAAAGTCATTACTAAAATAAAGTAGGCCAGCAATAAATATAACAATTATAGTCCAAAAATATTATAAATCGGTATTGGTCGATGGCTTTGAAAGAGCTAATTATTTCTGACTTTAATTGTGCTTTTGTCTGAATCAGCATCCAATTTGTTTCTGTCATTTTTATTATAATATTTAGTTTTTCGCTATTGTCAAGTGACCTACTGTTATCTTTTTTCTGTTGCAGTTATATAATATATTTACTACATTTATATCCAGGCATTGTATAATGTATAATTACAAAAACAGAATGTGTATTTATTGTTTTCATTATATTTCATTATCATGAAATTCATATTTTTGGTTATTAAAATATAGATAAAGACAGTTTCTGTATGATTTACATTTGTTGATATAAGCAGCATAAAACTTTATTTAATTTATTCCAGGGTACAGAAATCTATTTATGCCAGGGTACAGAAATTACACACCACTGCCATCGGTATCAACATTGTCCAATTTTATTATATGAATATCTGCTATTAGTTACAATGTTTGTATTGGTACATCCTTACATAAAGTCTTAGCCGAAATGAGGTCATATCCATGACCCAGAATGTGCCCACACACACATACATAAAAAAAATAACACTTGGCCAGTGGCATGTATTCTTCCTTATTAGTTCATTTTATCAGGGCTTATCAGAATCGGGAGCAGGGTGATATTAACAGACACATTAAAACATATTGAGGACACGCGCCCGGCAGCTTTATCAAGCAGGCCTATTCTGCCCCCATAAAAGGGCATGTTGAGGCTTTCATATCGTTGATAACTCTTTACAAGTGTCTTCCAAAGGCCCGGGGGTTGAATTTCAATGACGGAGCACAGCAGTGAGGCCTTGCCTCGTGCCACAGTGTTCCATCCCCTCCGGCCGTCTCCCCTTTCCGTCATCTCTGATCAGGATACGGTGACCTGTCCTGTCAGTGTCAACAGAGTCCGGCAGGACCTCAGTCCGTCTTCCCCCTCCCCAGTGGCCAGGTGTTGTCTTCCCTGGGCCCGGCCATGTGAGGCCAGCCTAACAACCACCTGTCACCAACCACGGCTGATCACGCCTTCGCGCTCACCGCTTTCAGCCCGTCTCCATGCCCCCTCCCCACGCCTATCCCACGTTGCAGGTGGACAGCGGGTCCCATGTGTGGTTACTTACGCAAGCTGAACATGGGCTTACACAAGCCCACCTCCCCTTACGTGTCGTTGGAAACGCTGAACTGGAGATAAGGCGGTGGTGGCGGCTTGTGCCACTTCAACACCCAGCTGCCCGTCTGAATACAGGGCTGCGTGGAAGTCGGCTGCTCTCGTAACATATCTCTCCTAATCACATGAAAAGGCCAGGCTATATTAATGCTCTGAGCCGGTGTGGAAGACGCATGTTATTCAAAGGCGTGCTGGAGATGGCACACCACCCGTGGATGGACGGCGGGGGTGCTGCGCTTCTGGAATAAACGCCACGCGGCGGGAAGACTAACGGGACAGACACGACAGGGCCTCAACGCAAACCAGGACCAGCAGGGTGACTGTAGAAACCCGCTTGGTCACCGCCGCGCACATCGACAACACCGGTCCAGTCCACTGTTTACAGAAAACAACCCAAGAATCAATTTGCCATTTGACCCCTGGTTCAAATAGAATGGAGCGCAACAGAATATCATGCAAGGATTAGATTTGGTGTGTGTGTGTGTGTGTGTGTGTGTGTGTGAGAGAGAGGGAGAGGGGAGTGCGAGCGTGTGGCTCACCTTGCAGCCTTCACAGGCACTGACTCCATAGTGGTACCCTGAGGACTTGTCCTGGCACACGAAGCAGGGCTTGTAGACCCGTGGGGGGGGAGGTGGAGAAGGAGGACTTGGCACAATCTCCTCTGAGCTGGTACTCTGCGTCTCTATCGCTACGGGGAGAGAGGGAACAGGGCGACACACTTAGTAAACACTCGTCTTCGATACACACACTTGACAGGCCACTTTCACTACCCTAGTTGAGAAAAGGGCACCCTGGGTGTTCTCCCATCTGAGAGTGCTTGGCTCCATCTCTGAGAGCTTCACCCAGCCAAGCGGAATGGACAACATTACAAAATTGCCAAAAGTTGCCCAAATTAGGGCTGTATCAATAAATGGAACAAAAAGGTTGTTACATTACTGTGCACATTATAGATTTGTTTATTGAACATATTTCTTTTTGCAGCCAAACATTTTCTCAGTGATGTGACCTACACTAACAAAGATTTGGTGTCGACTGATTAACAGTCTGACAGATAATTCGATCCGATATTCATACTTTTTACAATAAGAGTTTTAAATGAGCTCCTCTGGCAACCACATCACTCAAAGGTTTCTGCTTGTGTAGCACAATGTCCCACCCACATAATTAGCAGATTGGTTATACATCACAAGTAAATTGCCATTCAACACTTTACATCATATTTGTGAGAGAGACGTTGTAAATAAGAACACAGCAATGTATGACTTTCACAATAACGCTCATAATAATCTAAACTGACATTGCAACAAACATTACGCTCATTATGATCTTTTTCTGTAATGACAATACCCAGTCTAATTGTTTTGTAGACAAACGTTAATCTACCGAAAATGCCTGAACTCATAAAAAACGCAGAAAAACTATTTCTGCGTTTTTTATGAGCTATTTTTACGGACCCCTGTTTAATAGGGTAAACATGATAAATTAGCCCCATCTGATATTCAAAAGTCCCTGCCTAATACTCTATGTTCTTAGCATGGTACAAATTAATATATAAAAACCAAATACAGGCGAGTATTCTGTTAAGTGTATTCATGTTGGTAACTAGGTTTAGCTGAATAACCGTCAACTTTGCAAATGTTAAAGACTTCACCTCTGTTGAGAGCAAAATACGCTGCATATCATTTGCACTTTACTGACTGCCTAGCAAACTACATGAAGGTGAGTGTTACACCAGTAGCTAATACTCTTCATCTTCATCCGCTTATCCGTTGTCGGGTCGCAGGGACAGCAGCTCTAGTAGCTAATACTGAGTCTTGAATTCAAGGGTGTAGAATTAGGGAGGACGGTGCATAATCACCCCAAAATGACCCCCTTGGAAAATTGTTGAAATTGTGGGATCCATTGACCCTGACCCCCCAAAAACACAATACAAACCTACACCGTTGCTTGAATGAATGAGCTAACATTTTTTGAAAGCAATAGCTAGTGTAACTTTAACAAGTTTATTTGTTTACTGTTAATTTGGTCAGATAACTAGCAAAAAACTTGACATGGATTTTTGCACGCCACTTAGACCAAGGCTGGTCACTCAAGGATGACCCAATATCAGAAACACTCTGCCAGTAATGTTGTTTGGTTCCCTGTTATGATGTGAACGCATTACATTTATAGAATAAAAACAAACTTACACACAAAGCATTTCCACTGCTTTTGTGCTGTAATAAGCGAAGCATTTTTGTGCTCTAATAATTTAAGCATATTTTAGTTCTTCGACCCTCTTAAGTTTCTCTTTTAAAACTCAATTTCTTTGCTGATGGCTACACCACAGAAAGGTTTAAGTTACAGAAACATTTTACTTTATTCATTCATTTTTACAGGAAAGAAACCTGACAAAGATTGGAAACAGTAAAATATAGCTAAAAAGCTATTTAGTTAACATTTTATATAGATAAAAAATATGTTCTAAAGACGTACTGCTATGAGCTTCTTGCACTTACAAATATAATGTTTCAACTGTACTGTTTTCTAGTACTTTTAACAGTAAAAAAATGGAGTTTTCCCAGAAAAAACTCATATCGATCAACCCCTAATAAAAATGTCTGTGCTACGTGGTAGTTGTTGATCATTTTCGGATTATCCCCCCAGCAGTAGAGTGAATCAAACCAGCTGGATCCACTGAGAAGAAAGAAGCAGGTCATTGTTGTTTTCCAGTAACCTTAGAGTTGCACCTATTAATCAAGACAACGTTAGCTGTGAAGATCACAGATAAGGATGTCCTGAATGGGCCGTAGAGAGGAACTGGCTCACCCATTAGGGAAGAAACGTAATAACTATATTCTGTCCAAGCTGTGCAAATGAACAGTGCATCTAGTAAGGAATTATGCTCTGCTGGACAAGCAACCATTACTATGCTGCACATGAGTTGTGGTGTAAACAGCCACCAAGGGTGTACAGGTCAGTGCTGACAACACGTTTGGACAGAAAAGGGAAGGTGACCGAAGCTAAGGTGAACATTGACAACTGAAGGCCTTCTCTCGCCCTTTTATTGAGTGACTTTCCTGGCCTCGCTCTCCCTTTCACTCAAGGGAACAACATGCCGGACTGAAGCACTGCAAAGAAATATCTAGTGACTGTGCTGTGGGAAAGTAAGGCTTCTCCCCCTCCCCCTTCCCTCCTCCCTCCCTGGGCCAGAAATCTAACAAGGCTAAAGACACTCAACGAGAGAATTAACTGAGATAATCAGACGGCTTGATACAAGACCTAAGATGATTATTTGTGAGATGGATAAGCTATAAAAGGGGACTCGGGCGAGCAGTAGCAGTCAGTGGTTAATCCCAGGACATGTCATCTGGAGGTTATAATGTATAGTAAACATAACAGAGCATCCTGGTGGTAAGAAACATGCTGTTGGGAAGAGTTAACAGGCAGGGAGGACTTTGCTTTTAATCTGTGTTTCACAGCACCACACACACACACACACACACACACACACACACACACACACACACACACACCTCTAATTATTATCAAACGTGTGTGTAATATGCGTGCACCCACCCGTCAGTTTTCGAAATAGGGATTGTGACGTCGAGATCTCGGAGCTGCCCAGAGGCCCGGACGGCACTCGTGTGTAAATAAGTGCTCTATATTTAACACAAGGCTCACGGGTTCACCCGGCCTTCAGTACAGCTGGGATCTGACGCCACGTGATGCCGCAGACAGCCGCTCTGGATGGAAACACGCAAGGAGAGTGCGCGCGCACAGTTCAACTCTCTTACTGCTCTTCATACACCGACACAACCCAACTTACATCCATCGTCCAAATAAACAAACACTATTCTTATTTCTCAGTCATTTACATACATCCCCCCCATTAGGGGCTCTCTTGTTAATGTGCTCCGTACCCCCAAAAAACACTGATATTCTGTTTTAGACAACCAAAATATACCGGACTGACGAACAGCAATTAACTCCCGGGTGGAGAAAAATCTCAAAAATGTTATATTAAAACAAACCTCAAATCCTCCCCATATCAGGAGACAAACATGCACTATATCCACTTGGGTTTCAGATATCCTGATAGCATACCAGGGCTCAGTATAAAAACAACAGCAATGAAGCTAATATTACATGCAGCAACAGCAACAATAATCAGAGCCAGGACATAATGACACAAACCCACGTCTGTCCCTCACTCAAAACGAAAACAGCTTACGTTTTTAAAAAGGCCACACTGGAAAGGCTGCTACACTAGGACAGTTACTAGGACAGTTACTAGGAAGGCTGCTACACTAGGACAGTTACTAGGAAGGCTGCTACACTAGGACAGTTACTAGGAAGGCTGCTACACTAGGACAGTTACTAGGAAGGCTGCTACACTAGGACAGTTACTAGGAAGGCTGCAACACTAGGACAGTTACTAGGAAGGCTGCAACACTAGGACAGTTACTAGGAAGGCTGCAACACTAGGACAGTTACTAGGAAGGCTGCAACACTAGGACAGTTACTAGGAAGGCTGCAACACTAGGACAGTTACTAGGAAGGCTGCTACACTAGGACAGTTACTAGGAAGGCTGCTACACTAGGACAGTTACTAGGAAGGCTGCTACACTAGGACAGTTACTAGGAAGGCTGCTACACTAGGACAGTTACTAGGAAGGCTGCTACACTAGGACAGTTACTAGGAAGGCTGCTACACTAGGACAGTTACTAGGAAGGC
>JACXGJ010015866.1:0-12668 GCA_016801105.1 Esox niger | reverse complement strand
AGCGAGAGAAGAGGAAGGGGACTGTCTGTGGAAAACGGAGGGGGAGGGTAGAAGCTCTTTCTGGGAAAAAGCCTCTCTCCCCTCCTCTTCTCTCTGTGTGTATGAAGGGTGCAAAGTGGAGCACAGAGGGACCCTATTGTTCTGCTTCATTCCCACCACTCCACTGCTCATTACTATTCACAACACACTCCTCCCCCTCGCCTCGCCTGGCCGCTCTCTCTCCCTCTCTCTCACCATACAGCCCTATAGAACAGGACTCCCATCCCTAATTTGTATAGTCCCCCACACCAAACCCCCAGCCAGGATGCATGGACTGAGGACTGCTCGGTGCGTGAGAGTTTCAATGTGTTTGTGAAGAAGGTTTGGGAGCGTTAACGCCACCGTTCAGACAAACTGTGGCCGAAGTCATGAGCTTCTCCTCACCCTACCGGCAGCCCCAACTCAAAAGCATTGAGACGGTTACATCACAGGCTCTGGTATTGAGGGCTGCTACTCTGGGAAAGTCAAGTGGAAAGTCATCAGCTGCAGTGTCTGAGGATAAGATGGCCTGTAGCAAACAGTAGGAGAGCATTGATATGAGACTATGAGGCAGGACTTGGCTATAGTTCTCAGGAGTTCTTGGTTTGAAGTTCCACGGCCGTAGTTCTCTATTGTTCCTTGGCTGTAGTTCTCAGTAGTCGCCAAGCTGTTGCTCCCAGGCTGTTGCTCTCTAGCTGTAATTTGCTGGCTGTCACTTTCTAGCTGTAGTTCCCTGGCTGTCACTTTCTAGATGTACTTTGCATGCTGTTTTCTAGCTTTACTTCACTGGCTGTTGTTCATTATAATTCCAGGACTGTAGTTCCCTGGCTGACGTTCATTGTAGTTCTTGGTCTGTAATTCCCTGGCTGCAATTCTTTGCCTGTAATTCCCTGGCTGTAGTTCTTGGTAGTTCTTAGTCTGTAATTCCCTGGCTGTAGTTTTCTGTAGTTCTTGGTCTGTAATTCCTTGACTGTAGTTTATGGTCAGTAATTCCCTGGCTGTAGTTCTTGGTAGCTCTTAGTCTGTAATTATCTGGCTGTAGTTTTCTATAGTTCGTGGGGGTGTGGTTATACCTGGCATGCAGATGCAGGTGAACTCTCCGATGCGGTCCAGACAAGTGGCATCGTTCTGGCAGGGCATGGACAGACACTCATTGATGTCGATCTCACAGCGGGGGCCGGCGTAACCACGGCCACACTGGCACTGGAAGGAACCCTCGGTGTTCACACACTTCCCAAAGTGTTCACACGGGTTGGCCCCTGTAGGCAGAACAAAGGTCAGGGATAGATCGGACAGGACCAACCCGAACGGTGGGATGCTGAATGACATGCTCCCTTACCAATAGAACACTCGTCCATGTCCTGGTTACATGCTCCGCCCACGAAGCCGGCAGGACAGGTGCAGATGGCACGCCCGTTCAGAGGGTTGGTGTCGCATACAGCGCCCTCGTTACACGGGTTACTGACGCACGCGTCGTCCAGGTGACACAGCAGACCTGGGGGAGGGGCACACAGAACCGAGTCAGGCCTGCCGTGTCCGGGGAGGGCGTTGACAGAACAGCGGACCGGGCGAACTCACCGGTTTTGCCCACGGGACATTCGCAGAAGAAAGAGGCCACGCGGTCGTGGCAGGTGGCTCCGTTGAAGCACACGGCGGTGGCGCAGTCGTCGATGTTTTCGCTGCAGTCGTCTCCCGTCCAGCCGTTGACGCACACGCAGGTGTGTCCCCCGATGGTGTTGAAGCAGGTGCCTCCGTTGTGACAGGCGTTGGGCTGCATCAGGCACTCGTTCACGTCCTCGGCGCAGTACTGACCCGTCCACTCCGGTGGGCACCGGCAGTTATAGGTGTTCACTCCGTCCACGCACACGCCGCCGTTCATACACTTATGGCCCGGGCAGTCATCCACGTTTGTCTCACAGTTGTGGCCTTGGAACCCTGAGAGAGCGAGAGAGAGAGGTGAGTCAAAAGGCTGTCTGGTGGGTTAACAAGCCCTGATCCAACACATCCATACGCTGCTCCTCAACACTAGCCTCTGCTTCCCACAGCTGTGGAGGTAAAGGGCAGAGTGGCCAGGAAAAGGATTCAGTGGGCGTCTACGTGTTTACATGTTCTGGTGGTTTAGTGTTTCCCACAGTAGGCAGCAGCAGACTGGCAGGGCCAGAAGGGGGCCGACACGCAGCGCACTGCCTCACTCCAGAGGTCCGCAGCTCCAGGCCATGTTTGCTTGTTTTATAATCTCTCACAGTTTCAATGACTTCCTCTCCAGCCCAGAGACATTTCCTGTCAGCTCCCCGGGGGGAAGCCAGAAGGGCCATAAACTAAATTCCTCCTGAAGGGAGCAGGGTTAGGACTTTTCTCATCACCTCTCTACACCGGTTAGCCCCCTGTCATGTCGGCAGCTATTACTAGCAGCCAGAGGGGGAGGATGGAAACGACCTGGGAACCTGGGCCAGACTAGTAAGTAGACTACATTTCCCAGCAGGCAGCACTAACAGCTACATCAGACAGCCTGGTTATTAAACACTTGATGGGGCTTTACACTGTGTTCCCTCTGTGTGTGTGTGTGTGTGTGTGTGTGTGTGTGTGTGTGTGTCTGGGGGGCGGTGCATGTTATGTGCCAGTCGGTTTACCTGGCAGGCAGGTACATTCATAGGTGTGGTCGACGGTTGGGCGGCAGGTGCCCCCGTTGAGGCACTGAGAGGGGGCGCAGGGCAGGGAAGACACCTCACAGGTGCGCCCACTGTACCCGGGTATGCACTTGCATTGGAAGGAGCCGTGTGTGTTGATGCAGAGGCCTGAGTTAAGGCACGTGCCAGGCTTTCGACACTCATCAATGTCGTTTCGACAGTTCTTTCCCTGGAAACCCGGTGGGCAGGAACAGTTGTATTGGTTATTCCAATTGGCACAGCGGGCACCATTGGCACAGGGGCTGGTGGCACAGGCGTCTATGAGGGAGCAGTCTTGACCTGTAGACAGATAAGGGGCACAATGTCAATTAATTATGATGTTTTGTTTTATAAAGCAATTTTACTGCAGTTGCCACAAATTGCTTTTACAGAAACAGCCTCAAAGCACATATGAGAAATGCAGTTGTAATGTCTGAATGCAATGTCACATTGTAAAATATCATTGTAATGTCTGAATGTAATGTCTGAATGTAATGTCTGAATGTAATTTCTCATTGTAATCTCTAAATGTAATGTCACAGAGTAATGTCTCATTGTAATGTCTAAATGTAATGTCTGAATGTAATGTCACATTGTAATGTCTGAATGTAATGTCTCATTGTAATGTCTGAATATAATGTCTCATTGTAATGTCTGAATGTAATGTCTCATTGTAATGTCTGCATGTTAAGTTTCATTGTAACACTTTTTGTCAGAGCGGATGGTGAGTTTGCCGTAACATTAAAATAACACCAACAGATAAGAAAAGATTACATTATAATAACACCTACAAATAAGAAGAGATAACATAAGAAGGCATAATTTCATACCTTAACCTACCCTGAACTAGTTTCTAGATATAATGTGTTATAACATGTTGGAGTGTTAACCTCAAAACTCTTTCAACATTATAAAAGCTTACTATTTATATAAACGAATAACAGCTTATTCCCCCACCCGACACACTCAGTAAACACTATCCTGACAGAGGTGAAGACAAACGTACCTCTGAACCCTCTCTGACACACACAGGTGAATTGTGGGATTCCGTTGGCCACCTGGCTCTTGCAGGCAGCACCGTTGAGGCATGGCGACTGGTTACAGGGGTCTACGTGTTGGCACAAAGGCCCAATGTAACCTGGCCGACATCTGGACGGAGACATGGACAGAGAGCATGTTAGACCCGCGTTGGACTGACTGACAGCTGAGGCATTTAGAAGACTCATGAGAAACTTTAAGTGCAACTACATCAGGGTGGTGTCCAGCCAAAAGCCAGGCAGTGGCCAACCTTTTCTGGTCCACCATCCCGGTTCCCAGCGTCTTGCTACCCCCACTCTCTGACCGACACCTTGGCAGGCAACCCTGACTCTGACTCAGACCCTGGCAGGCATCACCTCTCTGGGCCATAGACCAGGTGGGTTCAGTTCAGTCAGGATATTAATACTGCACTGACTTGCACGCACAAACACACACACACACAGCGGCAGGCACACGTTCTACACACCCACACTTTTTCTGCTAGGGAAACAGATGTAGGCCATCATTCTTTGTCTCCTGGCTAAAAAAGACAAGACATTCAGTTTGTCTCGTTCCCCGGTAATTCCAGCTGGAAGCCTTCAATCTCCCCATGCCAGTTCACATTCCTCCACCATTACTCTTTTACTGCACTCAAGTTCTTATTTCTTAAAACAAGCACACCCAAACCCAGCAGCTTATGAAAGCTTGTCAACAGTGTTCCCCCTACCTGTGACACAACTGACATATGACAGAGGCAGACATTAAGACCCGGGACACCAGAGAAAACACGATTCACTGACAATGAAAGCTCTGTTCTAGAACAAGTTCTAAAGAATATGTAAGATATAAACTGAGCTGCTTCTGGACCTCTTCCTCGTTGTCGGTTTCCAGGAATGCTTTCTTGAACTCCAGCAGGTCCTAGGAGTGTCCAGGTAGGTTGAGATCTACCATGTCCTCCCCATGGTGGGGAGGGGTCTGACACAGCAGTGTTTGATAGGGAGGCCAACGTGGCTGGACAGATAACCAGGTAACCCTACACCCTCCCAGAGACGTTGTGCTGAGCTGGTCAGGGAATGGCCTCCAACATCAAACAGGCTGTTTGAAGCTGATGACAGGGCAGTGATGGCAGGGCTCTAGCCCTCCCTCCGGGCCGGTTCTCCTCTTTCACTGTAAAATAACCCCCAGGCGGAAAACAACAATGGCTTTTCCTTTTCTCTTCTTCCCTATTACACAGAAGGGGCGCAATTACAGGTAGCTCCTCTTTGCTATTGTGTTTATCTTTTGTGGCCAACTCTCTCCTCCCTAAATCTGCTTTTATGACTGAGAGACCCGAGGCTAATGCCGGGTGAGGAGCTGTTGGTGACCAGTAGGGGGCGTTCTTCTGGTAGGTTAACACCAGGCAAGCTCAGAATGCTGGCCTGCTCTTTCTGTCTGTTCCACTGCTCTGCTCTGCTTCCTAAAAACAAGACTGCTCAGTGTTCAGAGGGATTTTTTTCTACCCAACAACACAATGGTGAGACGGAGAAGTCCAGGCTGAGAAACAGACAGGCACGCACACACACACACACACACACACACACACACATACACACACACACACACACACACACACACACACAAGAATGTATCTGTACAAACACACACAAAACCGTGAATCCAGATAGGTTTTCTTCACACAGTTTATTTCTCCACTACAAGACATGTGCCAAAGCGTTAGTAGATAAATGAAGTGCCACTCTGTTCAATTATACAAGTAATTAGAGAAGGAACATACCTGTTCCTAACACTGAGACGGTTCTGCTGAGATGGTTCTGCAGAGTTTGCCCCTCTACGTGGAAGAAGAGCTTGAGCAGCAATAAGAAGAAAGACTGACTAGCTCAGTTTCCACGGCTACTCCACCAAGTCCCAAAGCCCCTGCAGCCGAGGCCTAGCTTTCCCTATGAACCCTCTCACACGCTGGGAGGTCAAATGTCAGAGGTCACCAGTCTGATTGTGATGATAATGTCAGTGAGGCTGCGGAGGGGGCGGGGCTGTGCTGGGGGCGACCGGTTGGCCGGGTGGGGGGGTAGGGAGAATGTCTTTGGGTAGGGCAGGGGTGTGGAGGGGGGTCTGGTCCAGAGAGAATGTCATGTCATATTTCCTGTAATCCCTCGTCTCCTGCTCTAAAAACACTCACACTCTCTCTGAATCCCAGAAGCCTGTTGCCCTGGCAACCTCGCAGATGAACAAGCAAGCCCTGACACCCCACCAATCAACCGCTTCGCTTCGCCCCCTCCCCAGCCTTCGTCCCCACCCCAGCCTTCGTCCCCTTGGCTATTTGTCATGGCTTGGCTGGGTTTATTTAGAGGCAAATTAACTATGTCTGGAATCTAGGGTGTCACACAGGAAGAAAAAATTCTACGTGGACCGAGCTGCCGGCGGCACAAAGAGAGGTTGGAGGGACTGTAGAGGGGAAGGGGCACCGCTTGGAGGTTTTAAAAACTAACAACACAGACTGACAATCAAGCCCTTCTGAGGCCTTTCTGTGCCGTGACCATTTAAAACGCTGGAGAAAGAATGGCAGAGCAGCCATCTTCACGGCCTGTTGTTCTGTTCCAATGGCCTTCACAACTCCCCTGGACAGACTGCCACACAGACAGGGAATAACTTACAGCTGCTTCTAGGAACTAGCGGATGTGAGACTGTATGTGCGAATATGCCCGTCTGGAGCGAGGTGAATGAGACTGGGGCAGTCTCGGTCAAATCTATCTGACCTCCGTTCTCTGATAAAATGGCTAATTATCACATGGCAGACTCAACCGACCACTGTGAACAGGGTTGCGTAATGTGGGAATAAAACAGTGCAATCTTTTAGTTCTGAGAATACAGGACTGAATTGTGAAATTAAATAAAAGGTGGGTGTGTGTATGTGTGTGTGTGGAAAATGGTTAAGCAGCGGTTGAGGCCGGAAACAAAAGAAGGGAATTTAGTGAAGAGATTTTTAATCCTCCTAGAAAAACACACTGTCTTTTGTCTAGAGCCATGGTCACTGCCAACATGCTGCTTTTATAGCAGGGGTGCTATCAGTCTGTGAAGGTTGCTACGCTGTCCTGCACCTGTGCTTTGCACAGACAGCCTTATCAGACGCAGAGAGCTCACGTCAGACTTTAACAGCCACCTGGGTGAGTGATGTAAAAGTCCTTGTCTGCTGAGACCGCTGCGCCGAAGCCTGGTAGCCCAGTTGCAGGCGTCCCTGGACCGTAGCAAACGGCCGTTCGGGGGCCGAATGTGTAGAGAACAGGTGTCGGGGGGTGTCAGGGGCGGAAGGTGTTGCGCAATAGCCCAGGAACCCTCTGTCAGGATTTATGGAGGGTTGACTCTTGACCTCTGAGGAAGAGTCGGCCCAGAGGCAGATGAGGGGCTGGTGTGCGAGGTTCTGCAGCAGGCCCGGGGACGGCCAGAGAAGCCCGGCTAATCTCCTCACGTCACAACACTTCCGAGGGTTAGCGCCAGCTGCAGCCCCGCTTGGCCCCAGCCAGCGCCAAGCATCTGTCCACATCTGTCAGAGGGACTCAGGCTGTCTGGCGTTGGCCAGCTCTGTCGGGACATCACTTACTACACAACAATGGTGTCATTCTGCCTGGCTGGGAGACGAGGCCGGAGCACAGACATACACAGAAGTCAGAAATGCGGACATTCCCTCAGAGACACTCACATGCAGCCGTCAACCAAAAGGGCACAAAAGGCAACAAAACAAAGCAAATACGAACATGGTATAAGACACTCACACATGCAAATATACAACACCACACACAGGCAGGAACTTACAACCAGTCTTAGCTGCAGGAAGAGGTGGGAGGCTGTATGTTGAGCCCCTGAGAAGACTGGAGATCTACTGAGGAATTACAAACAGGATGACAGTGAGGTTGAGCTAATCACTCCAACAGTGTAAACTTATTGAAGGATCCGTCACAATAGCATCAAGGAGGGACCCAGACACACCCCAATTGCCCATTAGTAACTTCTATGTTCTAACATGTTGTAAAGCAGTAATGGGCTGTGGTGATTAAATCCTATGTTCTAACATGTTGTAAAGCAGTAATGGGCTGTGGTGATTCAATCCTATGTTCTAACATGTTGTAAAGCAGTGGTGGGCTGTGGTGATTAAATCCTATGTTCTAACATGTTGTAAAGCAGTGATGGACTGTGGTGATTAAATCCTATGTTCTAACATGTTATAAAGCAGTGATGGGCTTAAGTGATTAAATACTATGTTCTAACATGTTGTAAAGCAGTGGTGGGCTGTGGTGATTAAATCCTATGTTCTAACATGTTGTAAAGCAGTGGTTGGCTGTGGTGATTAAATCCTATGTTCTAACATGTTGTAAAGCAGTGGTGGGCTGTGGTGATTAAATCCTATGTTCTAACATGTTGTAAAGCAGTGGTGGGCTGTGGTGATTAAATCCTATGTTCTAACATGTTGTAAAGCAGTGGTGGGCTGTGGTGATTAAATCCTATGTTCTAACATGTTGTAAAGCAGTGATGGGATGTGGTGATTCCCCCAGTGTTTTGGCTGAGTAGGTTCCAATCCAGATAAAGGAAGATGTGATTTATGTGTGTCTGTAACCCAACACCACTTTTCCTGTCCTGCGGGTCATTGTGGCAGGCAATCTGAGACCATCCACTCAGACAATCCAACACAAACAGTCAGCCTGACACAGGGGTCGCAGGCCAACACACCTGTGGACATCACAAAGTAATCTGGGTCACAGTTCCATAGACCTCTGCCACTGCCCACAGAGCTACACGTACAGATGAACGGGTTCATATCCACTCTGAGAGTATCCTATTCCACAAGCATGGTGGAAATGGACCATAACATGGACTGGACAGACAGCAGGTCCACAATTCTTCTAATTCCTTGATGTCTCACGTCTACACCTCTGGGAACTTCCATTGAAGTGTTTTCCTGCCCTTATTTCCCAACTTGTTTTAGGTGGACTTTATGAAGGTTTGGGAATTGTTGCTCTGAGGCAGTGACCCAACCCCCCCCCCCCCCCCATACTGACACCGCACTGCCAACACGAACAGAAACCATGTGAACATTAAGAAGATTAACCTCCTCTTAGAGAATAGCTAATATGAATCTGACCAGAAAAAAGCTGTCACTAATCCCTTTTTACCCTGAAGAGGACATGAACACAGCCTCATCAGTTTGTTTCAAACTCCAGTTGCTTCACTCTCTTGCTTTGTAACTCTTGTTATTTTCTCTGGTCAGAAGACTGCATGTACATTGTGCATTTTGGCACCTTAGTGTGACTGAAGCCTGCATGTGTAAATAAGGGCTTAGGAATGCAAGTGAAGCACTAAACATACAAATGTATCTCACGTTAGGCAACGATGAAGATACCGATTCCATAGAAGTCACAGTCAATCCATCCTAATATGGATGTCTGATGAAATACCTAAAAGGTTAACATATTTTCTTCAACAATAAAAACCTCCCAGAAATAGTTTGAATAGTAAGGCAGATGTCCATAACCCCAGTGTGTGCATCCCAGGGTGGAGGTCTTTCAATGCATTCTTCTATGTTCCTTACCACAGAACTCTAACACACCACCTAAACCGAACCAGGCTCTCACTAAAAAAACCTAGGAATAAAAGGGAATTACATTTCGAAACAAAATACATTTTCCAAAATCAACTTCGGCAAGATTTCCACGACAAATGTCTTCCTATTATGACATGCTATGACTTCCTTACCAATAACTTGACGGAAGTTCATAGCGATGGTCTCCAAATTCAGCCAGGAATAATACATAGTGTTGATGGTAATGAGACAGCATGTGTTCCAGAGACCAAGTTCATTTATCATAGTTGGCTATTCTACTCCTCAGTCAACATTTATTTCATAATGACTTTGGAAAAGGCAATGAATGGCCAAACGGTTCAAACAAAAGAATTTCTAAAGACTGGTTGATAGATGAGAGACTGGAATCCAGACCAAACTGACAAGCGCCGAGCTGGCGGTCTTTGCCGGACACTGACTGTGTCATCACAGGTGCAAGGTAGTTTACAAGATGGTGATGAAATCCTGAGCGGGAATGATAGGAAAATAGGCCCACAAAATTATCTCCAGAACTTTCTCCAATAAACCAGAGAAGGGCGAGGTCCTCAGTCCTATCTACTCCAACAATCTTATAAACACTGAAACAAACCCTCAACAAAAAGCGATTTTACTTCCATCCCTCTCTGTAACTGGTCTTGTTTTGATCTGCTAAAATGCAGCTACACTTTGCAGGGCAGATGTGAGAGCCAAACAAATGGGAAACATATTGCTTGGCGGCTACATCAACACATTTCTGGAGAAGTGGAAAAGTGTGCTCGTCTTTCCCCGGTCGTCTTAGGGAAGGACCCTTCCCTTCCTTTCCACAGCGAGTCTGAGAGGGAGGGTGGAGGGGGGGCAGAGGAGGTGTGTGGGTGGAATGGGAGGGAGAGAGGGTGGAGGGAGACAGAGGGAGTGAGGGTGGGTGGAGTTGGATGGAGAGAGGGAGGGAGGAATCTCAGTCTGTTGGACTGTGGGACTGGAGGCTCAACCTCAGTTATTTCAATTCCATGTCTCTTTAGAATCCGTCGTCTCCCAGCAGAGAGAAAACAATGAGTGGATAAGACATCAGAGAAAGCTCATCCCTATCTAAGCTTTAGACATATGGCTTTGTACTGAGGCACTATACAGTAATCATACAGAACACTGTCTTCCTCTTCAGGCAACACAATAATGGACAGTCTGACAATGATTATCTAGCTAAGTTGTGTGTGTAAGTGTGTGTGTGTGTGTCTGACTGAGTTAGTGTTAGTATTCTGAATACATTTAAAACAAATATTACCACACTGCCTGATGAGTGGTAGCAGTAGCATGATTGCAGAGTGGAACGTTTGGTGGTGTATTGGTGAGTGTGGATGGAGGGCTGAGAGAGGAGGAGGCCTTTAAGGAGTGAGTAAGCTGCTTTAAGCTGAGCAGATTGACAGGATGTGTGTATGACAGGGTCAGAAGACACCGCTTCCTCTGATAGGGCCTGGGAATTTGGATCCCAGCTCCGAGGCTCCCTCCCACCGGACCTAGGACTAGTGGGAACCGAGCAGCAGGGATCCCCATCATGCAGATCTATAGGTCCAACCAGCTGAATTCACCGCGCCCCACAGAGGAAGGGCGATTTTTCTCCTTTGACGGTTCGTGTCGCAACAAATCTGGAAAAAAACAAGAGAGACTTGCCCATGGAGTCTGTGGTTTCTTCCTGACATGGCGGATTGTAGATGGCAGGGGATGGCTCAATCTGCCGGTCAAACAGCCACAACTGATCTGTGGCTTCCGACCACCGCATGCTGGCCCGAGAGACCCTCATTTCCAATCTATCCGACCAGTCATTCCAAGCATCCGCTTATTAACAAGGACCGACAGCTACTGTTGCGTCTGAAGCATTCCTTAGATGACTGCAGGGGGAATTGACGAGAGGAGAGCAGCAACGGGGAAAGCACAGAAGGAATCTCACAGAGCATTCTTCTCTAACCCAGCGTGAAGACACCAGAGAAAACCACTATCCCCCAACAGTAAGGACTAACTCTGCCGGCTTTGCTCTATCGGCGACTACGTGACTGGGAAATGAGGGTAAATCAGTTTCTCAAGGTGAACAGGCACTGCTTAGGAGTTCTGCTCCGGAATTAATCAGGTTTCTGTTGTCTGCCATTGTCCGGATCCAAAAGACCCTACTCACATTCCAAAGAAACTGATGGCGTTTTCCATTAGGAGATTCAAAATGCCCCCAATTCCTCTGTCACTGAAGCAGACATAAAATCCCCACTACACAGAGACAACACCCACATACACACAGAGGCTGAACTAGCTGTGCCCTACCCAACGGAAAACTGTCCCTCGTTCATCATGTCTTAAGAGGCCGGGAGCCTCCATGAAGGACATTAAAACATAACACTTACAATTTATAGACCATAGTCTGTTACACTCTGCTACTGAGGTCACAGCAGAGCCATTAATAACCCACAGACAGCCACGGTGTCCCCCCTCCGCCTGGCCTGGATCACACACAGACGGAGAGACGAACACCTCCTTCAGATCCATCCATCCTTGTGTAACATGTGGTGGGGTCCTGGGCCGCCGGGGAGGGGGACCGTTGGAGGGGCCAGGGGGGAGGGGCGATAACACGGAGACAAAGACACTCGGGACCGGTTTGTTGCCGCCGTTCGCAGTGAGAGAGCGAGCGTGTTCAGAGAGGAGGCTCGCTGGGGCAGGTCCATCAGCCGGGCTCCACTCCTACGCTGGGCTTTGTACTCCTTTGGACTTATGTTCAGTTACGTTAGTCAGAAGGATGAAGGATTGGCCATACCTCTTTCTTTATATATATATATAAAGAGAGAGAGAGAGAGAGAGAGAGAGAGGGGGGGGGGACTATATATTTGGATATGTTATGCTTTATTCATAATGGGAAAGACAGAGTAGAGCTTGAAATGTCAGGCAGCTGGAATGGAAACCAAGCTCTATCAGTATATACGCGTACCAGCAGCAGCAGAGGAGACACAACGACACTCGGCCCAGTAATTTCATATTCCTTATGTTCACCAAGGATTAACACATTTCATGTGGGGAGTAAAGAAACTAATAGCATGACTCACGGTGTAACACAATTTAGAGTATCATGCCCCAGAGCCAATGTACTCAATCCAATACACGGTGTCACGATTCACAGAGATGGAAACAGTACTGTGGATGTTGGTAGGGTGTGTTACAGGTGCACTGGCTGAAGACAGACCAGCTGTCCACAACACAAATGTTCACCCAGGCCTGTTTGAAGTGACCCGTATCGGAGGGAAAAGAGGAACAGGTTCAAGTGGGATTACTCCTGTAATCTGCTATCAACCAGACATGCCTGAGACCCTGCTCATTCACCTCTGACAGGGCCACATCAGAGAACCACG
>JACXGJ010015865.1:0-12974 GCA_016801105.1 Esox niger | reverse complement strand
GTCTGTCTGCATACTGTAGCTCAGGGTTTCTTTGCATGTGGGACATTCCTGTACAGTGTTGGTGATGCAGGCGGTTTTGCGATGGCAACTGCATGCCAGGAAATAAGGGCATGCCTTGCTTTTAAGCAGTACCTGTATATTTTCATCACTTTCCCTGGTCATCTTGAAACACACAGGAGGCATTTTATTCAATTGCAGGTATGTGACCTTTAAAATCAATGTAAAGTAGCCTACAGGTTGAGGAATCCTCTGTATTCATACAATTCTCTTTTCAGGCTTCCCCAATGTTAGAGGCACAATAGATCCACAATGTACCCTTGTGCATGTCTGTCCCCATCTTGACCTGGGGATGCAGACACATTACTCTGGCAGTTGTTCACAGAAATGTCAGTTTCAATGTCTGCCTCACAACGTAGTAACTGTACTGCAAAGAGAAAATGTTTCACTTAACCTTATCAGCACAGATCAATCAGAATTGTTTTATTTCCTTTCCTAACTATGTCAGAGCACTAACATGTAGCTGCAGAAGGTCTATGCAAAACCAGATTAGAAACTTCACTCAAAAGTGAAGTCAGACCCAAAGGTGAAAATATTATTCTGGAATGTGAGCAATGTTGAGATAATTCTGAACATAAATTGACATTGTGAAAGACACCACTGCATCAACACTTCTTAGTCCTCCAAGCAAAGTGTGCCACGTCATTGGTCACCCTCTATGCTGTCAGATGATCGGCAATGGAAGTTACCATATATATAATATTTTTTGGCCGTTCAGTTGGCCCTTGTTGATATGTTACTGCCAAGAATGAATATAGGCCAAAGGTTACTAGGTCAGAAAGGCTTCAGGCCTCTCTGAATTAGGCTAAATTACAGTAAATGCACTGGACAGTAGTTATATCAGTTCACATAAGTTAATCTAATAATTTTCATAAATCATAAATCAGTTATAATCAAGCCTGATAATATAGACGGTCTAACATATCTAGTGAACTGAATGTTTATTTATAAAAAATGTAACAATGAGAAGGCTAGAAGGACTTACGCATTTTATCTGTCAGCAATTTTTTGCTAAGCAATCTCCCTCACCTGGTCAATTGTGGCAGTATTGCTCTTTTTAGTGATGGCTTATTTCAAGTCTTTATGAAGTCCCATCAGCATGGTTTGTTCAACTCTAGTTCTCGCTTCTTTTTTGCGACGTAGTATCTTCATTTCAATGATCACTTGTTCTGGGTTGCTTGTGTTCTCCCTGCGTGTCCACAATGCAAGCTTGTTTAAGCCTGGTTTCAGTTAACATTGTCAAGACGCAGCTAAA
Source organism: Esox niger (assembly GCA_016801105.1). Lineage (NCBI taxonomy): Eukaryota > Metazoa > Chordata > Actinopteri > Esociformes > Esocidae > Esox > Esox niger. The sequence continues at coordinate 11,662 of JACXGJ010015865.1, read as the reverse complement.
TTGTGTTCATGGAATGGCTTGAGTCTTAAGTGGAAGTTGACGTTTATTCAAGCCCGGCTTTTTCAAATAAGCGTGGATTTCATTAGCAAAGTTGATGGAATATCCCCCATCAGTGGGATGCAGGGTCCTTGGTTGTTGTCGTCATGTTCTGATAGTGCATCTGATTATGGAAACAGGTGAGGGCGATTAACATAATGTGTGTCACGCCCTGGCTATTCCACTAGCCACCTGTGCACTGGCTGGGGCCATAGTCAGGGACTAGAAGAGATGCCTCTAGGCATCTCTATGTGCTTGGGTCTCCCCAATTTGAGGCAGGTGTGGATTGTTGCCTCCAATTGGGGAACCTATTTAAGTTGAAGGTTTGCTCCTGGTGTGGTTCATTTTGGTTTGTCAGCTGTATGCTATGCGACCCAGTTACTGGAGCTGCTTTAAGTTCGTTTCGTTTTGTTTGTTTGTTTGTTTGTTTCTTTATTAAATCATGGAGTACCTTCACCCGTTCGCCTCTGCGTTTGTGTCCTTCAACCAGCCTTGTGACAATGTGTCCGTAATCCCAACGAGGTAGAGGGCATTGGTTCTCACTGGCACGGCAAGCCTGCTATGCCCGGATGTAACATTTTGCTGGTCTGAATATACACATTTTATATGTCATTTAATACTTAGTATCGGATCTGGTATGTCCCTATCCCTAAATCCACCACAAAGGTTAAAAGTAGTCTCTCATATCTGGCCCCGTTGAGGGGATTTCAGTAACTGAAATGATCATCTATTGGACTGGTGACTGTGGGAGTGAAACGGAGATTTACATAGACAGGGTTGGGTGATTCTACTAGGCCTAGAATAGAGGAGCACTGTCACCTGATGTTCACCCTGTTCCCAGGAGGTTTGGTTAAGGGAGAACTGAATAACTTTACTGTGATACAAGTTGTAAAATACTATTAGGTAAACGGAGGTGTGGTTATCATACTATTGAGAGACCAAGATATTGACTAATTGTTCTTATTGTTCTACTTAAATATGTTGATCTGTGATTTTACAGTGGAGGTAAAGTCACAGAGGACGGACAACACTACCAGAAGAATCATGCCAGCATACATTTAGAGAAGTAGATGATTTATTGCGGAACTTATAACACAGGCCAGTCTTGGGTGACTGATTATATATGATTATTAGAATACAAATCTAATAATGAGCTATAATATTTCATATATATTACTGATATTACTTAACAGAATATGTCTGTCTGGAGTTATAAAATGTCACTGACTTTCTAATAATGGGATCCTACTCACACTGAACTTGATTAGACACAATCATTTGCATGACACATCTAACTTTTATAGTGGTTATAACCCTGTGAGTTTGAACTTCATGACTGAGAGATGTCCTTCATGACAACTGAACTCACAACATTGATTCACACGCATCTTTCATGTGACTGTGTTATTTCTATTTTCAAAATCTAAATGTCAGTATATTCAGTGACCTGCCGACATAGAGCCTGAATTATTTTTGTTTCAATCTCAATGATTTCAGCTTATCGCTCATGGAAAGAAAAAAATCCTGTATCTAAAAAAAAAAATTACAATACAGAAATGCCAACTTGAGAAGAGCTCAAATCAGCTAATTTACTCAAAACACCTGCAAAAATTTCCTAAGTGTGTTACCTTAGTCAGTCAATACTTGTTCGGGAATCCTTTTTCACGGATTACTGCATAAATGCTGCGGCGTCTCCTCTAGTCGCTTTTGTGGAGTCTAGTCGTGCTCAGCAGAGGGAACTCCAGAGAGCTTTGCCAGAAAAGTACGGTGGCAATCTCCAGTTTCCTTCTCCAATGCGAGATGTATTTCTGGGCTACAGGGATTTGAGGGTGTTTTCACAGTTCATGGCCCAGCTTTTGGCCGTATTCGTCCATCCCGCAGAGGGCAGGGAAGGGGGTGAGCGACTTCTGCATCTGAGGCAGGGTAACAGCACGGCCTCCGAATATAGCCGTTGTTTTGGATTTGTGGCGGCATCCAGCAGATGTAACAAGCCGGCACGTTCCGTAAACGATTGCGGACGGAGGTCCTGGTGGAGGTTCCATGTTATCTAGGGATTGGCTATCCAATCCCTGTATGTCCAAAGTGAGAGCTGTGTTTGGGTTCTCGGTAGTAAGTCGGACTCGTTCCAGGTGGGGGTTGGCCTCTGTCAGGACTGTGCTGGATTATGATGCTGTGTAGGAGAATGTCCATGCTAACAGGCACCAATCGCATTCTAATGATGCCAACCGGCGTTCGGCTCTGGCAGTTATAGGGGGTAAAAGAGGCCTGGCGGTTCTAGTGTTAAACAATGATGTGAGTGTCATCGTGATGGTCCTGAATTCCAAAATGAACCGGCGGTAAAAGTTGGCAAACCTGATGAAACTCTGGAGGTCTTTGATGGTCTTCGGGACTAGCCATGACTTAACCACCTCCACCTTCAGCTCCTCTATCCGTACGCCCTCTGGAGCAATGAGATATCCAAGGAAGGAGACGGTGGGGGTGTGAAACACACTTTTACATACAGATGCTGTTTGTGGAGACCCTGCAGGACCGCACAGATGTGGGCCACGTGTTCTGCGAATGTTTGAGAGTAGGATGTCATCTATGTATACTACTACGTACTTCTCCAACATATCCTGGAACACTTCATTGAGAATAGCTTGGGACACCGCCAGTGCATTGTTTAGCCCGTACAGAATCACCAGGTACTCATAGAGGCCCGACACTGTGGTGAATGCCGTCTTCCACCTGTCTCCTTCCCTGATACACACAAGATTATACAGTGGGTTGTAAAGTGCATTCCTTGTTCATATTCACATTCAAGCTTGTAAAGCTACCTAGTCTAAGTGACCAGACTTGGTATCCTTGAGTCCTGGATTGTCGATGCAGTCTGGTTCGGCCAAGGAACACATGACATTGTCTAGGCATCCCTAGTCGTGGGTTTTGTAACATTCTGTATAGCCCCAGGAACAGAAGCCATTTTACTGTATTGTTTGTGTTAAACAACCTACACCTTATGGTTGCTTGTGATAACTGATATAGGCTCATTCACATACAGTGGGGAGAACAAGTATTTGATACACTGTTGATTTTGCAGGTCTTCCAACTTACAATGCATGTAGAGGTCTGTAATTTTTACAATAAATACACTTACTGTGAGAGATGTAATGACAGACATTAAAGCCAGGTCTTTCTGCAGATACACCCCCAATGTTCTGAGTCCGGACCATGGCTCTTATACAGAACTTTCACACATTACAGCATCTGACTTCGTCTGGTTGGCAACCCCCAGGTGCCTCTTATCTTCTACCTCCCTGAATGCTAAATTTGCGACAGTAATACACAACCTCCCCGTGGTTCATACTTGGGTCATGTCCATCATTGTCCACAAAGTAAGTGTTACGTTAAGCTCATGGTGTCACGGTCCCAGCCAGCTGGGGCCGTTCCGGTCCGTGTTTTCTGTTTGTCTATGATCTGTCTGGTCCTTGTCTCTGTTGATCAGTGTATTTAGTTCACCTGTGTTTTGCCCCCACCTGTTTCTGTTCTGCTTGTTAGTCTGTGTATTTAGTTCAGTCAGTTTCTCCCTGTGTTTGTTGGATCATTGTCATGTCTTGTCGCGTCCATGTTAGTTGCTCCCGCTCCCGCTCCCGCTCCCGCTCCCGTTTGCCTGGTTTAAGTTGTTTTTTTAAAAATTTTTTTACTTTTAGTTTGATTAAAGTCTTTCCCCACACCCCTGCATCTGACTCAATCTCCCTTTTTGGATTTTGTTTGGATTCCCCACACCCCAGCGTCACACATGGGCCACACTCAGGTCATCTCTTATCACAGAGTAAACGTTATGACCAGCTCAGGGGCCACACTCAGGACACCCCAACAGTGGATACAAATTCAGTGAACTTTAGAAACGCCATTCCCTGGGCTCAAGGTAATTGCCTGCTCATGACTATCTCTCAGCATAAGGAACATACTGTATCTTATGATGATTATAGAAATGATCTGTGTGTAATCCGTCCTTTGCCAGAAGTCATTTAATATGAGTGTTGATTCCACATTAATGTGTTTATAATAAAATTATAAATTGCACATTAATATGTTCATGCATTTTATAAAAGCCATGTTCCGGACTCAGAACCTTTGGGGGTGTAACATGCAGTAGTACCTGGCTTTTATTTCTGTCATTATTGTATGGTTTTCATTAAAGTCTATTGGATTCCCAAAGTCCTGAGTTGAAGTGCATTTGTTTTTAGTAAAGTGGTTGATTTTCCGCGACACCGCCTACTCGCCAAATAAGGGTAAAATTTGGCAAAAATTTGTGTAAAGTGAGGCAAAAATACTGTTGCACCAAAACTGACCACCAAATAATGTACATTTCTATTAATTGCCAGAACATGTATCGTTAGAATCGTAATGTTTTCTTTAGCTTATATCTAGGCATTCCAATGAAGCGATCGGTACATAGTTCTTGTTCAAGTTGGGATCACAGTCTGTCTGAGGCAAAAGTAGTGTTGCACCAAAACTGACCACTGCTGATTAGCCATTGTGTACATGTCTAGAAACTGTAATTACTAGAATAGTACTTATCTAATATCCAGACATTCCAACAAAGCGATCCGTATGGTGTTTGTGTTCCTGTGGGGATCACAGACAGAAGTGAACTCCACCAAAACTGGTCACCAACTGGAACCCATTTTAGGCTACAGTTCTATAAATATCCAGAATGTAATAAATTGAATTTTCTAGTTTTCTTTAGATAAAGGTCTAGACATTCATACAAAGCGATCCGTTCACAGTTTGTGTTCCTATGGTGATCACAGCCTGCTTGAGGAAAAAGTAGAGCGGAACAAATTGACCACCTCTGACAGGGCTCATTGTGTACATTTCCATAAATATCCAGACAGGTAATTACTAGAATTATACAGGTGACTTTAGCTAATAACTAGGCATTTTATATGCGTCTTGAAATGGAGAATCCAACTCTTCCTTTGTTTGTAGGTCTAAAGTCCTTGTTGCCCAATCAGAAATGAAGTTTCTTGTATGTCATCACGCTAGAAAACATGATGCAGGAATAATGGGAAGGCATCTTGGAGATGTAAACATTTGTGGTGCGTGCAAAAGCCACTGGTCAATAATGGTGATTACCAACATAGTTAGTAAAGAGGAATATAGCTCTTTGTTTTCAAACCAAAACATTTTAGAACATAAATTTGACCGTCACCAAGGGGCTGAGGAAGGAGATTTTGTCCAGGTAAAGTTTTTACCAGGCAACGATAATGACCATTCAGCTAAGAAAGGTGACTGTGTCAAGACCCATCCGGATTACAAGCTAGTACGTTGCTATGTATGATTTAGAGCACAATATTATGTCATTTGTATTACAAATATACTATAAAAATGTCCTTCTGTCAACATACTATGGGGATGTTCTTTGGTGTTTAGAAAAAAATTGGGTATCTTACTGATTTTAAAATGAGAAGTAAATACACACTGCGCTACAGGTCCTCTAGAAAAGACAAGGCTCTTATTTGCATAGTGATGATGCTCTGTGTAGACAGCACATGATTCAGTGATCTGGGAGTGTTTATAACCCAGTGAGTTTTACACTTCATGACTAAGAGCTGTCCTTCATGACAACTGAACCCACAACAACCATGACCTTCATAACCATCTTCATCTGGACACTTGTCCTCTTTTTCAAAGGTAAGATTTATTAAATGTAGTTTTGAAAAATGATGTAATCTACAGAAAAGATGTTTGCCACTATGGATATTACGTATAAGTTGGTATCATGTTTTATTCCTTTAATATGGGTGTCCTTGTTTTATTTTACAGAATCCAGAGGGCAGTACATAGTGACTCAGTCACCTGCAGTTCAAACTGTTACAACAGGAAATTCAGTTACTATGAACTGTAAAGTCAGCAGTAATGTCTATAACAACAATCTTCTAGCTTGGTACCAACAAAAACCTGGAGGACTTCCTAAACTCCTAATTTTCTCTGCTAGCACACTTCAGTCTGGGATTCCATCTAGATTCAGTGGCAGTGGATCTGGGAGTGACTTCTCTCTGACCATCAGTGGAGTCCAGGCTGAAGATGCAGGAGATTACTACTGTCAGAGTTACCACAGTGGAAATGTGTTCACACAGTGATACAGAGCCATACAAAAACCTCCCTCAGTCAGACTGTACGGTGACTGAAGTGTAATAGCTGGGACCTACTGCAGGTGTTGAGAGGGAAGAGACAGTGACATGGAACACTGGTCAGTAGAGGAAGTCAACTTTAAATTAGATTAGAAAACATAATTAGATCACATGTTCTCTATTATCATCGTAGTCAGTGTACAGACATATAAATGGGGCTTAAATGACCAATAAGGGCTCTCCAGATATGCCAGCAGCCATTCACCTGTTGGCTTCTACACACATCAGGTTCCACAATATGCATCACATAGATGGACGACACATGTCTGTCTGAGTGAATGACACCTGCAGGTAGAATGGGGGCACCGATGTGCAAGAAAGACCCCAAGGGGCGCTTGAGCCCCTGGCCTATCTGTGCACGTGTCTGGGGGGTGAGAGAATATTACATGGAACACTGGTCAGTAAAGGTAAACTTTGAACAAGATTATAATGCAAAATACACATTTCATATTTTCCATCATAATCATTATCAGTGTTGTCATTATTATCTTTTAACATTTACAAAATATTGTAATTTTGCTGTAGCTCCTATTTAGAGTGTCTTACATGTATGGAAGAGGGAGATCAAAACAGACAATATATATTTTCTGAAACAAGAGGAAGTAGGTAGCTGGGGAAGATTGGCCATTCAGTTATGACACCCGGGTTAACACCCATAATCTTAGGTGCTGCTAGATCAGCATCTCACCATCCAGGGACCAACCAGAAGTGACCGTGTTTAAATTCATATACAAATCAGCAGTGGGTTTGTATATCATCATCATCATTGTTGTGACTTGTTATATTTCTCATGTTCTAAAAGTGTACTTACAAAGGTAAGTATCGAAATTCACATTATCAGTCTACATGAGTGAAGTTGAAGTTAGAGAAGCATCAGCCCCTCATATCAAATCCAATTGATGTGATCTTGCATTAAATGAACTGTTTTCATGAACAGATTACAGACCATGAATACAACCTGATCCTGTATTGAAACATATGACATGTGCATTACATACACTAATATGAAGCATGTTGAAGTGTCTGCTTGTGCATGTTTAGAAAACCCATCCCCTCCAGCAGATCTAGACCTCTCAAACTGATTTCAGATGCTGAACATTCTCAACTGTTTGACTGGTAATCAGGGAAGCTGACAGGAATCCCAGGGCTTGGGACAAAATTGTCGCTAAAAACTTCTAGTAAAAACACTGTTGAACAAAATAGCAATGCAGTGAATGATAAAGGACGGTCGCCGAATATAAGGATTGGATTTTTTATCCACGTTGCTAACAAACTAGCTGAAAATAGCAATATTTCCACCGAAATTTCTGAAATGATAATTAATGACATGCAAGTTAACATTTGTATGTCTCTAATAATCAATAAACATTCACAACTTGATCAAATGATTACTCGGTACAAGATTTTAAAAACTGCCGTTGGCTATGCTGATTATGCTTGTGTTGTCAGCTTCTGGGGCAGACGGAGAGGAAGCAAGAGACGACGGCTGTACGTTCGAATCGTTCATAAATATATGTTTTAATTACTGAGCTGACTTGTGCTCACTGAAGAGACAATAACACGCAAAAGACAGGGGGAACAGAGGATACATATATACTTGGAATGGTAATGACTAGATGAGAAACAGATGCGCTAAACAGGACAACAGGTGCAATGGATTGATGACGGGCGGTGGTGTTAGAAGGCCGGTGACATCGAGCGCTGAGGTCCGCCTCCTGCCGGGGGAGGATGAGCTGCAGATGGCGTAGTTGTCACATGTGTATACATTTATTGTGGGGGTTTTGGTGTTAATTTTCTTCTTAGAAAAGAGAAAGAGACATACTTCCTTGACGCGCTGAGGGACATGGATGACATTCATCAGGCCATCCTGCAGAGAGGACAGGAGCAGTATATTCAGTTACTATACTGAGGAAAGAGTCAGGCTGAGGAGAGCTGTGTAATGAGCGATAAGGAGGCGAGTTGGCATTCCTCAAGTCTCTGGCGGAAGAAACCGTATTATGTATATTAACCATGTACAGTTATGTATATTATTGCAATATGTTTTTAATTCTCACTGCGTAGTTGACGTTTGCTATGCTACCTTCATAAGCATAGTAAACTCATGAATCTTTAATATTCAATAATAATTCCACCAAGTGCTGCTAGTTTACACTGTTATGTTACTGCAATATCTAAATGTTAAATAGTACTACCAAGATTGCTGCTAGTTTACAGTACTCCTTGTATTTTGCACCTACGTTTTTGTAGATAAATAAATAGTTGTGGAACCAAATACATGTGTTTAGTGGCTGTGTATATCTGAAAAAACAAGAACTCCCACACACTGATTTACTCACTGCCGAAATATTTATTAAATCACAACAGAAAGAACAAACATGTAAAACCAGATGTACTGTAGAGTCCGGGCTCCTAGACGCACGTACAGGTCTAATGATGTACTTCAGACCTGTACATGTTTCTAGACCATCGGCCTCTACAGTGGATGGCAGTGTCCTGCAGGTTATGCAGAACACAACATGCTATCACCATGAATTTGACCTTGTGTATGTTGCAGTCATTTCGTTTTAATAAGCACCTCCATCTGTCCTTCAGTCTGCCAAAAGCATTCTCAATGTTTGCAGGCATTGGTGCAGAAACTGTGCACAGAGACACTCCAAATGATGCCATAATAATGTAAAGCAGAGAAATTCTCCTGTATTCTGAGTGGGTCACAGGGTTCTACAGTGCAATGGCAATCTTTTTGAATGGGTCACACAACAACGGTGTCATGTCTCCCCAGTAATTGTTGCAAGCGACGACACAAATACAGAAACGTGTCATTAGACATACGGAGATTCTTTATCCACTGGCCCTCGGTGAAAGTTGGAACCACGGTTTCCCACAACTCCGTTGTTTTATTGTGTACCCGAATGGATGGAGAAACACGACACATTCTGTAGTACTCGCATATCTTGAACAAACACAAAAAAGTGCCAAAAATCGGTTGATATAGTTTGCAATAAAATGATTCCCAATTATGACTGACCTAAAGGTATATAGACTTACAAAGAAAATCTTACCATTCATGTTATTTGTGTGCGATTGTGCAAATCCGACTCAGTCATCTTGCGGTCAATCTCTGCGATAACTCGTAAAATCAGGTTCACTTTATTTGTATTGACACTCATCTAACATTTCGGGCATTTTTTATCCGATTTGCTAATACTGCTCATCTCTTTTCCACCGTTGACTCAATGACCCCGTTGGAAACATCCACAACTAGGGCTGAAGGAACCCTTTAGTGATGAATAGCAATTCCTGGGAATCACAGTTCCTGGTCCTTTTTGGTGGAAACACGCCTCTAGATCTTGGAGTCTATCTTTAACAGAAGCTCCTAGCACACCTTTGTGCTACAGTGTCTTAAATACTTATGATATACTTGGTAGTGTTAGACTAGTTGGGAGGACTTTGAGTTGTGATGGTATATAATTATGTTTGGTATTGTAACTATATTACTTGATTGCAATAAATAAAATTACTGTAATGTAAATGACTACTGCATTCCTTGTTCATATTCATATTCAAGCTTGTAGGGCTACTGGTAATTAAACACATATAAGTGACCAGACTTGGTATCCTTGAGTCCTGGATTGTCGATGCAGTCTGGTTCGGCCAAGGAACACTTGACATTGTCTAGGCATCCCTAGTCGTGGGTTTTGTAACATTCTGTAGAGCCCCAGGAACAGAAGCGTTTTTACTGTATTGTTTGTGTTAAACAACCTACACCTTATGGTTGCTTGTGATAACTGATATAGGCTCATTCACATACAGTGGGGAGAACAAGTATTTGATACACTGTTGATTTTGCAGGTTTTCCTACTTACAAAGCATGTAGAGGTCTGTCATTTTTACAATAGGTACACTTCAACTGTGAGAGACGGAATCTAAAACAAAAGTCCAGAAAATCACATTGTATGATTTTTTTATAATTATTTTGCATTTTATTGCATGACCTAAGTATTTAATCACCTTCCAACCAGTAAGAATTCCGGCTCTCACTGACGTGTTCGTTTTTCTTTAAGACCAGAGAGCTGTGTAAGGACATCAGGGATAAAATTGTAGGCCGGCACAAGGCTGGGATGGACTACAGGACAATAGACAAGCAGCTTGGTGAGAAGGCAACTGTTGGCGCAATTATTAGGAAATTGAAGAAGTTAAAGATGGCGGTCAATCTCCCTCGGTATGGGGGTCCATGCAAAATCTCACCTCATGGGGCATCAATGATCATGAGGAAGGTGAAGGATCAGCCAAAAATAACACGGCAGGACCTGGTCAATGACCTGAAGAGAGCTAGGACCACAGTCTCAAAGAAAACCATTAGTAACACATTATGCCGTCATAGACTAAAATCCTGCAGCGCACGCAAGGTCCCCTTGCTCAAGCTATCGCATGTCCAGGCCCGTCTGAAGTTTGCAAATGACCATCTGAATGATCCAGATGAGGAATGGGAGAAGGTCGTGTGGTCTGATGAGACAAAAATGTAGCTTTTTGGTCAAAACTCCACTCTACGTGTTTGGAGAAAGAAGGATGAATACAACCCCAAGAACACCATCCCAAATGTGAAGCATGGAGGTGGAAACATCATTCTTTGAGGTACATGCTGTCATGGTGCTGGTGGAAGGACATGGGCGCAGAGACGGTGTGGAGGTAATAATCCATGTTTTAATGAAGAAGGAGCAAAAGAAACATACAAACAAACTCAAAGCAGCTCCTATGACTGGGTAGTAGAGCCTACGGCTGCTAACCAAAATAAACCACACTACTGTGGGCAAACCTACAACATAAATAGGTTCCCCAATTGGAGGCAATAACGAACACTTGCCTCCAATTGGGGAGACCAAAGCACATAGAGGTGCCTAGTGGCACGAAGATGGCTAGGGGCATAGCCAGGAAATGACACATGCTTACATAAGAGATCATAATACCAGTCAAGTTAGGAAAACTGTTGAATGAAGCTAGATTCCCATCAAATGTCCTGTAGTTCGAGTTTTCAGTCTTCTCTGTCTTGTATCAGTGATGTAAAGTTCCATTATCAGTTATTGCAGTCAGTGTGATGTGGACCCAGCAAATTGCCTGGTTGTCCTAACTAAGTCAGTGTAGGTGTGTAAAGGAACAGTGAGTTTCCGACAGTTCACTAATTCAAGATTAACACCACAACAGTGTCTTCCATTGTGTTGGGACCATGTGACCTTTCAAGTCAACTGTCCCGTGGTACTCTGACCCATAGTATGTGGAGTCCTTCAGGTGGATTCTCCTCTCATCTTGCTGTTGATGATTAATCTAGAAATCAAGTGTGAAACCAAGTGGTTTCTACCCTCACTACAGTTGGTTTCAAAACCATACATATCAACATAAAAGTTTTTTAGAGGAAAATATATTTAGCTTTTACTTAATGTTTGATTATTCCAAAA
>JACXGJ010015864.1:0-12978 GCA_016801105.1 Esox niger | reverse complement strand
CACCCCTGCCTGGAACCAACCCTCACCTTGAATTCACCTCACCCCTGCCTGGAACCAACCCTCACCTTGAATTCACCTCACCCCTGCCTGGAACCAACCCTCACCTTGAACTCACCACACCCCAGGCAAGAATCAACCCTCACCATTCCTCATTTTCCACTCTGCACTATAAACAACTGTGCTGAAATATTAGATTTCAGTTAGGCCCCCTGAGGAGAGTAGGTGGGGAAAAGGTTTTTGTCAAAAGGGAATGCTGATTTGGGAAGTGTGGTGGCCTGGAAAATTGTGTATGGTTTTGTGGATTGGTTGGGACAAAGGGCCAGAGTGAGAAGAAGGGAATGGAAAACAGAGAAGGCTGGACAGGGCAAGGGGGAGGTGCATGTCCAGACCCCATTGATGTCACATTCTGACACGGATGTGAAGGCATTGGCTCACAGCCGAGACGGGATTGTCGGAGCCGGCTCAGGTTAGAGGAGAGGGCCAAAGAATAACAGGAAGCTGTTATGCACCAGCAAAAGCTTTCGAAAAAGAGACTCTCAAGAAGAAAAAAAAATTAAGGAGGGAAACAATTGTATCTTGAAAGCACAGGAACAAAAATAGCTAGGGCGAGCAACTAGGGACGGCAATGTGCATTGTTTTAACTAATTGAGTTAGGGATTGAAGAAGGCAAGACAGTTCTTTGAAAATGAATCTTGTTGACTCATATATTAGTCACAGACACATGCTCAAACTGAGTCAATTGTGAAATATGTTCACAAACCTTTACTGGATTTGTATATTGTCAGAAAATGGGGAAATGTATGTTTCATTTACGCTACACTGTATCATACTTATTGAATGAAAATAGGATGTCTTTGAAAACTTAAACTGTATGACCCCAGTTGGATACATTCACCTTAGACCTAACTCCTAAGCCCAAAATAGCCAATTTTCTCATGGGGACCAACAGAATGTTTCCCAAACCTCTCCTTGCATGGCGTTTTGGTCTCTGTCAGGATAGGAGAACTTCTACACAGAGCCACAGCTCTTGCATATGTATACTCTTTGTTTTCTTGACTTCTCACCTCTCCTAAATGTTTTAGTGGGAAATGAATGCCAGGATATAACTCCTGTGAGACTCACTGAACTAATGTTTGTCTTTGAAGGTGTGTTCTATGAGTAAGACTGATAAAACATTTAATCAGTTTTGTCAATTAAGCCGTGCAGAGTTGCGATCCCTATTTTATACATGAATGCACACAGAAGCATTTGGTGCAATTTGCAACGAGCGCAACCCAACAGTCCTAATGTCCTGTTGACAGCAGTTATCATGGTTTGTTTTCTTCAGGTGTGTTTGTGGGTTTCACGTGGCGCATGTGTATTAGCCCTGTGGTAGGCTTCAGACAGTACACTAGGGTTCTCTTCCGACCAGTTCCAAACATCAGGGGTCCCCCTTTTTCACGTTGCAACATTGCCTTAGCCCAGCGTGGCCCTTTCAGAACACATGCTCTCAGCAGCAGGCAGCAGGTGATCAATTTAATAAGAAAGAGGAGAGACACACAGAAAAAACAATGTATTCCTCTGCTTGCTCGCACAGTGGAGGTAAAATCGTCACCGCACAGAAAAACAAGGCCAGCAGCCAAGAGAATCTACCTCCAAAACATTTTTTTGCAAATGATATTGGTTAATTGCCCACATTCTTCTCGTAAGAACAGTTTTGTAATGTGTTGTCTTTCCCTTTGGTGGTACTATACTCAACAGTATATAACACAAATGCCCTACCTCTGTACTGATAGAAAAATCAAATAAATAGCAGTTAATTTATGGTTTAGACATAATATCCCATTGTACATTTTAAAAGCTTACGATGCATTCTTGACTTACCTTGAGCCAAAAGGCCAAATCCTGAATACCCAGTTGTTTTAATGATGAACTTGGGAAACTGGGTCCATGGCAATATAGCAAGAACATTTGACTTACTTTAAGTTGAAGGTCACTTGTTGTCCATTGTGGCGGGAATTGTGAACTAAATTATCTGGAACTGTGCATCTGGCTACCATTTTGCTGAGTCTGGTAGTGGTCTAGGGAAACTGCACTTCGAGCTAAGCATGGGTCAGGGCCTCTGCCACTCAGGTAGTGGCTGTCTAATCTCCTCCAGGAGAGTTGTAGAAGAAACTGTACGGGAGGGCATCCATGCATGTCAGGTCCTTTCTGTCAGGCCTGTAAGCTAGCTGCAGGAGGGCTGGCAAGGTGGATATGTTGACTGTCAGTGGATAGGGGTAAACAGATTAGTAGAGTGGATATGACTAAGCCACATCACCTCTAGTCCTACTTGTACCATAAGCTTCTCACCTCATCTCCTTAAGATTAAACAAGCCTCATAGCAGGAACTGGGTTTGGATTGTACTGGGTTCATCAGTGTTGCCAGTGTCCGTGCCGGTTTAAACTATAATGTTAGACTGTAGCTTGTCCCTCAGCTAAAGACTACTTGTAACTCCCAATCTGAATGTTCTACTAATGTTTTGCTAACACTTGCTAATTTTGATGAATATGTCATGACTACATTGCATACTACTTCAGAATTACTACCTTCCCATTGCTTATAATCTGGGTGGATTATAAGGGATTTATCTCGCATATATCTTGCAGGGTAATCTCTGAGTAAAATTGAGCAGTCACTATAGCCTGACAACGCAAGAGAACCATATTCAGTTATTAAGCCCTAAATCCGGACAGTGCTGACCAATTGTACCACCCTCCGTGGGTATTGAAGAACTGAAGAAAGCGATACTTAATGTAGCATCCTGGCTGTCCTGATATTTTTAATACGTATTGTGCTGATGTGATGCCTCTGGAAGGGAACAGAAATGGGCTTCTCGCAGTTCGTTTCTCTGTGGTAGAGACAGAACACAATATAAACCCTTGTGTTGAGCTGTCAGGCAACAATCCAATCCCAAGGCCAGTCCCTTCAAAAGAAATGAAGGTGTTTGATTAAATTTGTGTTTCTCGAATGCCATGTGTTACCCAACCACAGGATCATTACATTGCAGTGTGGAGTCATTGTATTTTGAATGATACTGTGCGCTGACTTGGTGAAAAGTAATAACACTGTTGAAGGAGAAGTCGATTTTTCAGCTCGGGGGTGTGGAGTTCATTGAGGGGAAGAGATTGGGAACCAGGTTTTGAGTGTGTGTGTGTGTGTGTGTGTTGGTGTGTGTATATGCAGTATGAAATAGTCCGAAAAAAATGGTAACACAGTAACCATATTACCATCCAGAGGTTTTATAGGAGTTAGGTAGAAAACCGTTGCAGTTAAAACTGCATGTGTTTGTAAAATTTTATTAACGCCAGCGGACATTTTTCATTCAACAAAATAGAATGTGTCAGTGAAACAACCATTGTCATCATATTGTCCTAAACTTAGTGTCATTTTCACGAGAATGTGCTGTATTCCTTATTCAGTGACTCAGAAAAGCATTCAGTTTTAGGCTACAGATGAAATATATTTGGATGAACTTCACATTAGGTTCAAAATAGAAATGAGACGGATAGTTCTTTCCAGTGATTATGTGGCATATTTTGGGGATAGGATGATTGATGCATGGCTGTGTTTGCATTCTTTTAGAATCTTTTTGTGTGAGCCTATACTCTTATCCTACGTGGTCTGGAGCCTGGTTGTTTTTTCTCTTCTACCTCACAATAAATTGCACCCTCCTGGTGTCTTTAGTAGTCCCCGATCAGAGAGTTGCAAAGAATAATTGTAATGGAACTGGGTTTGAGGTCCAGAGTAGAGTACCCCTGGCCTATAGGGTGACCACATACAGAAGGACCATATTGTGGCCTCTTATAGAAAGCATAGAGGGTGACCCTTTACGAAAGACCTTTATGGTTGCCAAAGGATCACAGAATCCTACCGTAGACCTAACCCTGTGTGACCCTTTCCAAAATACCCAGAGGACAATCGCTTCATTGTGTGAGAATGAAGGCCATCACCACTGCCCCTGCCTGCCATATGTGTTGTTTATGCTCCACTGTATCCACAATACTGTACATATCTTTCATGGTGTTATGTTGAATGTACTGCCTTTGTTGATGTGGTGAAGAATATTTGAACTAAACTCTCGTAAAAAGGAGCCATGACGTTTGTCGTTTGTCCTAACCAGCAGCTTGTTTGGCAGTAATCATCAACAACGTTTCCCTGGAGTTTAACTTGTTTCTTTCATCCTTTTCTCTAGGCTTTCTCCATGTTTGAAGTAAACATGTCCACTGCCAGGCCAATGCACCTGATCATCACCACAGACTCAAAGAATCGTATTTACGGTTCGGTCAGTGTCAACGAAGATGTCAGCGTTTATGTAAGTACCAATTCTCCTAATTTAGACGGAAACTACAACAAGTATTTTTAATTGGTTGAAGTTTATAAATCGCTTGAAGTATTTGTTGGACTCTCTCTATGGACGCGGCTCTCTCTGGGAGAGCAGGGTTGAATTAGCACAAGTGCAGCGCCATCTGGTTATATTGCTCTCCTCCTACTAATGCGATTCCACTGGACATTGTGAAATAACAATTATCTGCGGGAAAAACCAATGTTCTCTCACAGCGAACTACAACATTGGGGATCGCCAATCGCCAGTGGCACATAACCATGTACTTCTAAAAAAAATATTTTGCATGTTTAAAATGATATTTTTTCCTCCAAAGACATCTCCTCCAAAGACGGCTTGGTGGCTTGTGCAGTAAGCCAGTGAGACGTCTATGAGGTATATGATGGAAAAGGTCATCTTTAAAACCTGCGACGGTCGTTTATCACAAAAGAAATGTTAATGGCATATGTAACCCGATCGATTGGGGTTCGGCAATGTTTTTGCTGTGACAGAATTTTTTTCCATGTAAATGCAGTTCTATCAAATCGTATTAGTGGCGGGAGAGCAACGTAATCCTCTGACGCTGCACTTGCTCTAACTCGACCCTGCTCCCCCAGAGTGAGAGAGCAGCATGTGTTAAGAGACAGTCCAACAATCACTACAAGACTCCAACACATGAACTTCAACAAATTGTTGATATTCATACATATTTCTCTTTAAGTGTATCTTTTTGTCACATATTTGTGTCTTGGGGTGTTGTATCTGTTATTCTTAATAGTGAAATGATGTCAATGTGTGCAATCATTTCTATGCATATAATTACTCTTGAAGTAATATCCTAGCTGGAGGAAAGCCGATGCAAACCTCTCCATATTATAGGCAATGCCAAATAGCAGGATCCTTAGTAGAAGGACACTTAGATGGTATGAATGCAATGAACGTGATATCTGGCTAATGGGCGCACGGTAAGCGCTGGGAGTCCAGCCTGGCTCCTCTCCTGTTCTTGCCAGCTGAGCTGCTGCATTCAGTTCCAATGTTTTTAGACAGAGGGAGGGTGGGCATCGTCAGGGGATAGAGCCTCACTGCCATGCCTCTCTACTTCCGTAGTTAACCAGGGGAGAAATGCATTTCTGCAGGCCCAGATGGGCCCTCCATACCAGCTGTTAGACAAAGAACCAGTCACAGCTGTACAACCCCCCAAGCCAGTTTGGAGAAGCAATCCTGCTTATTTGTTTAGCTTGACAATCCCAAGGCCCTGTGAATTATGTTGGGTACACATAATAAAACCAGTGTTATATTATAGGGTGTTGGACTAGGGAGCGGACTGAATGAGCTAACATAATGGTTATAATCTGACAGTGGATACATTAACTTGAGTATCGTGCTGTTCAACAAATCATGGGTTTTTGGAAAGAAAGAACCCCTTCAGAAAACTGTGCATCTCCAACAACAATCGATATATTGATAATGACATTGGTTGAAGAAGGCCCAGCACGATATGTTAGTCATAGTGTGCCATGATCTTCTTTTCAGAGCATTTGTGGCTTCATAGCATGAGTTGTGTTTTGAAGTGAGAAATCTTTCATCCCAAATGGAGGGTTAATTAACGTTAGCACTTACAAACCGAGGGCTACTTGGGCAAATTATATTTGTTTATAGTTGAGCTGCAAATGCTATTGTAAATCATTCCCTATGTAGCTGATGGATCAGGCTATGAGTGCCAGAATTAGAAAATCCTACAGGGAGTGGACAAAATAATGCTAACACCTATCAGTATGCTCATATCAAGGACCTAATAAGGCATAGGGCCACCCCTGGCCTTCAGAACAACTCCAATCCTTCTTGGAATGCTGTCATATGAGTCTTGAACTGTGTGTAGTGGGATATTGCACCATTCTTCAAGAAGAAAAGTCCTCAAGTTCCTTGAGGGAAGAAGGAGGTGGAAATCTACTTCACAATCTGAGCTTCAGAACTTCCCATAAATGTTCAATGATGTTCAGATCTGGTGATTAGGGAGACCATGGAGGCTTTTTTTTCATCATCCTGGGGTTCATAAAACAACTCTTGAATTTCTTTAGCACTGTGCATGGGGGCATTGTCAACCTGGAATATTGGAATGTTGTGAGGAAAAAGAGTAAGCAGCAAGAGTTTCACCTGGTCCTATAAAATGACCTCATATTATTTGGCTGTTATAGGACAACGCAGAGCGATCATTGAGCCCAATGTATCCCATGAGATGGGAATCCCAAAACGACTTGGCTTGTTTGGAACTTTGTTAGTTGCTTCAAACGGTGTTGAAAACGTAAACAACCAAGTGCTTATTGTCAGACGTCTTTTATATCTGACATATTTACTGATCATTTGCTGTAAATTTTACCTCTGCGTCAGCGTTCGTAATTGGGATTCAGTTATTGAAGAGTAACATTCCTTTCCTTGTGTTGTTTCCATGCTTTTTGTCCACCCCCTGTATATTTCTATACATTATAAGCTTTGAGGGAAATATAGCTCCTTTCTATCTCCCTTTCCAATAATCTGTTGTTTATGTACTTCAGGCTTTATATTAGCTACTGTTAAAGCTGCCTGATATCAGATTCTCAGAAATGTTTTCCCATTTCTCTCTTAGTCTCTGTGTTGTATAGATTCATTAACACACTATGGAATTCTGAATAAGTAGATGTAACTGCTACTGTATCTCAAGTTGTTTTAAACAGTGCATTTCTTCCAAAACACAAAAATATTTTTAAAACATTGTATGAGTAACAGAGACAGATTAATTGTTTATCAATATCGGCATTAGTTGCAGTCCTACAAGCTTTGTCTTGTCAGTAGAAATATGGAAATGAAGAAGAGAAAAAGTGCATCACTAAGAATTATTTAGTATGATGTCTTGTTTGGGATTTTGAAAGTAAATGATTCAGTATAATGTTTGTTTTAGGAGTTGAAGAATAAATGGTTCGGTATATTTGTTTTGGAGTTTGAGAGTAAATGATTAAGTTTGATGTTATGTTTGGTGGTTTTAGAGGACATTATCATGTTATTAATTTGGTGTCGCTGCCAAAGACTCAAACAAAACTCTGTCTAAGCATCCAAGCTTTTAAAATATAACTCTCGCTTTTTATCTCAATAGACAATTATAAAGCTGAGTTCATAGTTCAGACTAAGTCCACAGGATCTTATTCTTTATCTGTTAAGCCACACAAGGGATAGAATAAATAACATTCAATTGCCATACTAATGTGGTGACAAGTTCTCAATAATGTTCCATGAGAAACAGAACGATTCCATGTTTACAACACTGTCAGCAGTTTCTGCTAGTAGGATAGCCTATCATGTCCTGGAGAGAGGGGGTATATTGTAGATAAAGAGGGGATGTTTGTGTGGGATGCGAAGATAGGCATAGTGTAGTGGATCACTGGGGAGTATTACCATTTTAATGGAAGAAAACAGCATCTGGTTTGTGTCTAAGGAAGTGCGTCGAAAGCCTGACAGATATGCTGGGTATGTTCTCAGTGTTCTATCCAGCTGTGACCAGGACAAGTCAACTCAAGAAATGTTGGCTCCCGTCACGAAATTGAGCAAAAGTGAACGCAAAACACTAACAATGAGTCATATTTGGGACTCAAATATAAAGGGAGAGCCATATACTTTTATTTCAACACAATCATTTCAGAAATGTCTGCAAAACATAGATTTAAAAATATCGTCACCCCTAAAGAATATTTCAAATAAAACGAAACAGGCTTGTCTATTTTTATTTGGTCTATTATTGAGGCCTTCACCTTTTCCCGTTTCTCTGCGGAATAAAAAGGTTGGATGTAGGTAAAATCCTTTGGTCGTCCATCACCATGGTTAAAACCAATGTTGAAAGTGCTTTTTGGCCTACAAAGATCAGTTAAAGGATACAGAAACAATGAGACATTTTGCTTTTCATAGCCAGGGAATATATGACAAGTTCCAGAAGTCTGGAACAGATACAAATTTGCCAAGAAGAGTCCATAGAAGAATGCATGTGCATTTTGAGCATAACCCACATATTACAGTGACTGAACTTTGTAGAGCATTAGGGGTACTATATTTGGAATCATGTGTTGTGGTCAGATGCAACAAAACATGCCATTGCATGTTTGGTGATAGAAGGGGACTAAATATAAAGAAAATAACCTCATACCCAAAGTAAAATATGATGGTGGATCATCAATGCTTTGCTTGTTTTTGCTACTACTGTAATTTCCTGTTTATAACCTGCACCTTTATTTTTTATCTTTGTGTGTACAAACACAAGTATTAAATGCACGCTTATATAAACTAATGTTGTGCCAATACAACGATGGAATGTACACATTTTTATTTAATGTACATTTTTATTTTTCACAATATTGTATTGATATTCTGATCTCCAGAATCAATGTTTATTTATTTATTATGCTCTCAACAACTGTATTTTAATTATTGTAGGGTTGCTGAACAGGCATATTTCTTTAACAATCATAGTTAGGTATATTTCACACAATCTACCTGATAAAAGCCTGTAACTGTATTCCCATGGATGTCGTCATTAATAAAAAACTAGAAAAGGGTATGCTGTCATTTGACTATATTAATTTCCTTACTCAAAATGCTCACGCCAAAGTGGCCACAACTTTTTATTTTAGAAGAGATTGTTTCTGTGTTGTTTGGTAATACAAAGTTAGAAACGTCCTTGAAAGTGATAATGATGATAATGATGTCGTAAGAAATTAACTTTGGCTATACGTTTTGTGTTGTCCATACTTTATGCTGTGAAATTGTGCTAATATCTTTTAGATGACAACAGCAACCCTGTCGTGATAACTTGATAGACAAGCACATCAGCTGTGGAGCTCTAATGGTTGCTTGCTCAGACATGTAATGGAAAGCGTTGTTGTAGCTGTGTAGCCGGCTGACTAGTTGGTTGTTTTCTCACATTTCTTCAGATTTCATTCAAATATAGAAAATGCTATCGCTGAATAGACAACTAATTGTCTAGTTTTTTTTGTCTGTGCATCCAACCGGTCTGTTGTGAGGCCGGTTGAATGTATTACCAAATTCTGTGAAATGCCTTTGGAAATGGCTTATGACAGATAAATTAATTTTCAATTCACATGCAACAGCTCTGGTGGACATTGCTGCAGTCAGCATGTCAACTGCATGCTCCCTCAAAATGTGTGACATCTGTAGCATTGTGTTGTGTGATGGAACTGCACATTCTCATGTGGCCTTTTATTGTGGCCAGCCTAAGGCACACCTGTGCAATACTCATGCAGTCTGATCAGTTTCGTGATATGCCACACCTGTGAGGTGGATGGATTATCTCGGCAAATGAGAAGTGCTCAACAACACAGATTTAGACAGATTTCTGAACAATATTTGAGAGAAATAGGCCTTTAGTGTGCATAGTGAAAGTATTAGATCTTTGAGTTTAGCTCATAATTTTGTTCAGTGTATGTACACTCACAGAAGACCAGTGCCCTGTGGGTACAATGTCAAGGTTCAAGGTTCTCAACCTAAATTGTTCATCAGCAGAACCAGTGAGTTTTTTTGCTTTTTAGTTCCCCATTGAATATGAGTTCGGTCCACCATGTCATAATACTGATAATCATAATGAATGGTCTATGTCTATAGGCCTGCTAATATAATATTTGATGACACCTGTCATGCATCTTCCCTTTGGATGTCCTTGTGGAGACAGTTCATGATGAGTCTTTAGTGCCAAAGGCTAAAGGCAGGTAGATAGAAAGTTGGTTTGACCCTGAACCTATTCTCATCTTAGTTGGCTGGGTGCCTGTTCTAAACATACCAACAGATAGCTCACTCTGGCTGAAACACATACCCGTGACTGGTGTTAGAGTGATAGCAGTGACACAGACAAAATGATCAATGTCACACCTAAGCGCAATACAAAGTGTCTGCTAAGCATCTGAGCAATGCACTAGGCTGTCACACCAGGGTTCTTGGTGGGGTTAATGATGCAGTATGACTGGAGGGGAAAAGAGAAGTGACGGCGAGAAAATAAAATGGAAAAGAAAAAAGAGACAGGATAAGAAAGAATTATAGGAGTCTGTAATCTGTGGCTTACTCATTCCCTCTGGATCAGGCTAAGGGAAGGAAGTCTAATCTGAGAAGTTTGTGGAACAACCAGTAGACAGAGCCGCTCCTTGCTCTGACTATTTCCTGGCGTGTGATACGTCTCCTGGCTGTGCGGCCTCCAACTCTGACCCCCATGAGACAAATTCCTGTCAATAAAGTTCCTTCTCTCATTCACTGATGCCTCCTCTCCCTCCATTGTGATGTGTTTGATTTCCTCGTCCCTGCAGTTTCCCGTAATTCTATTTCAATCTACCCTAAACCAAATATACACGCATGAGAAGACCAATAAATCAAACAGGTTTATTTTCAACTCAGTCTTCTGTCTGGGTGTATGGAGTCTGGCTGCAGCCGGCAGACCGTAACACACATGCACGCACGCATACAAACGCTACTGTGCACACACTTATCAGTTTTCACCCTATGTTATCCATTATCAGAAATAATTTGCAATAACATAGTGGATCTATACAGTCAAGTGCCCCGAGTTGAGAACAAGATATGTGTCCATTTGTGTGCTACAGTAGCTGAAATTCAACAGGCATATATTGAGGACATGGATGAGGAAAGAATTAAGCTGTTTTTGAGAAAAGATCCTAAAGGTAATAGAAATCTGCTCCTTCCATCTGCTATGTATAGTATTTAAATGAAGTAGTTTAAGGTTCTTGGGGTAGTGATTTAATCATTTTTAAATATGCACATAGAATTATAGATGTATTTTTAGGATTATTTTATCAGATTAGTATAGATTTGGGGTTACTTGTAGGTTACACTGAAACACATTGAAAACCCCTTACTTGATGCTTAATCTACAGTCCATTATCCCATTTGCCTGCCATGGAAACAGGGAATGTGTGCTGTGTATGCACTAAGCTGGATGTATGTATTTATACTCGTATGAAGCAAGGTTCCAGCAGACTGACGTACATAGTTAAAACGGTCTCATTTCCTTGGCCCCACTCAGGAAGTGAAGGAAAGACGTTGGCTCCAACAGGGTTGTGGAACCAGGCTTGTGGACACTTTACCATAATAAACACAGCTTTTTAAATGGCCCAGCTCTGCTCAGAGAATAGAGAGAGACAAATAGAGAGAGAAAGAGAGGGAGAGACTATGATTAACAGACAACACACAGACAAAGAGAGAGAAAGACAGGGTGTGCAGTAAAGGAAAAAGGAGGGAAATATGCTTCAATGTCACTGTTGTTAGACACATTGCGGAAATAGCATCAAAGTAGCTCTAAGTAAGGTGCTGATCCAGCTGTTGCTACGGTGACTTGGCAACGGTAAATATGTCATCCTCGTGTGTGATGCATCACCCCCCTGGGACAATCAGTGTCATTTTGAACATGCTCCATATATGTGATAACACACAGCATTCACTCAGGTTTAGGCAACAATTTTGTCTGGTGTCTGAAACATCAGGATTGTTAGCGTAACTAATGTCCATGAGCATGTGTGCCAAATTTTATCTCACAAACGGATTCAGAGAAATAAACATTTCTAGCTTGTGGTCAATATTTATGTTCTTGCATACAGTTATTTTAAGTGTTATCAGTATTTGTTACATTTTTACCAAGACCACAACAAATCTCTGTAAAGTTTTACAGTTTTTCTCAATCACATTGGCTCAATTCTCAAAAATTATATTTCTTAACAGTAAATTCAAATTTCAGTACAATTAGTTTCTTGATCACACCAGATTAGAATTTCTCATAAATTTAAGCTAGTTATGATGTGTTGATTCTCAGTGAAATAGTCCTACTCTTCACCAATTTTCTTTAATCTGTTGAGCCATCATATGCAAAATGATCCATGCAATTTTCAAAATCTGTCAGACATACATGTATTTTCTTATGTATTTATGACATGAAATGTCATATCTGCTTCATTACCAGCCAGGTGACATAGTAATAAAATAGGAATTACCAGGAGATTTTCCCCCGGTGCATTGCAAGGGAAAACATCAGATGAAAATCTCTTGCCTGACCAACAAGAGCGACAGGATGTTCACCAAGAAGATGGTGGTGTTACATACTGACAGGAGGTGCAATTCATTTTATTTTCAGAACTACTGCAGAATTTGTCATTATTGCAGTTTTGTGTTTTCATGGATGTCAATTTGTGGCAAATTCTCAGCTCACTATATATGACTTCATATTTAAGAAATATGTAAAAATGTAACTGCAAAAGTGAATTTGATGTTTTGCATGTAACACATTGCTAAATTTACTGAACACATACATGCATACACTTTTTCTGTGTACTACAGAATTGTACAGTATTCGCTTTTCCCAGTAAACTTTTACCGCTGTTGATACTGGTATCTGAAAACCTCAGTGTAATACACACCAGCATTCAGCTAGACAGAAAAGTAGAACAAAATAGAAATGTACATATACAGTGGTCTGCAAAAGTTTGGGCAACCTTGTTAATGTCCATGATTTTCCTTCATAAATCGTTGGTTCTTAGGATAAAAAAAATCAGTTAAATATATCATATAGGAGACAAACACAGTGATATTTGAGAAGTGAAAC
>JACXGJ010015863.1:0-12981 GCA_016801105.1 Esox niger | reverse complement strand
GGAAACAGAGAGCGGGGTGAGTGTGATTTAGCTGGAAACAGAGAGCGGGGTGAGTGTGATTTAGCGGGAAACAGAAACTGGGTGACGGTTTTAGCTGGAAAAGCAGAAAAACAGGGTTTGGTTTACGTGTTTTGTGTTGTCAAACGTGACAATTAACTGTTAATTAACAGTCTGCCTGCTGTGCAATAACTGAGAGGGGTGAAAGAGAGAGAGAAATAGAGGGTGAGGACACGGGCCCCAACGGATGAGCTTGTGAGTCCACTGGACTAACCCTGTGGTTACTAATCTCTCCATATCATTCACTGCCATTTCCCCAGGGCAGAACCGCCTGCTCCAACCCACACACTCTGTCACACACACAGACAGACACATGCACACACAGACCCAACACGCCCCACCAGATGAACCTGTTCGCTTGTCGCAGAGGAAAAGAAGAAGACGAAAAAAAGTCAGCCCGCTGAAAAACACATGGCATCACCACCAACCTTCTGTACATCTCCCTTTTCCTCTTGCCCTCTTTTTTCAGGGGTCCGGAAAACCATAAGCCTCCTGCGTTGCACAATGGGGCTCCATGCAGGGCCGGGGCTGAGCTATGTGGTCAACTGTGAACGCCTCTGACTGATGGTAGGATGGAGGGAGGAGAGCGGTGGTTGGGGGTTGGTGGAGGACAGGAAAGTAATGCTACTAAAATACTGAAGACGGTTCCTCTGCCTCTTGACTAACCTGGGTCTGAATTCAATCTTCCAGAGTTTTCCAGGGCAGACTTCCGGGTATTTCCTGTTGAACTGCTGCTGCGAACAACATGGCTGAATGGTTTATTAGACCTTCCGAGGACGAACTAACCGCTGTCATCCCCTTAACACGTCTAATCCCAATCTAACCGCTGTCATCCCCTTAACACGTCTAATCCCAATCTAACCGCTGTCATCCCCTTAACTCGTCTAATCCTAATCTAACCGCTGTCATCCCCTTAACACGTCTAATCCCTATCTAACCGCTGTCTTCCCCTTAACACGTCTAATCCCAATCTACCCACTGTCTTCTCCTTAACAAACCTAATCTCAATCTAACCGCTGTCTTCTCTGTAACACGCATAATCCCAATTTAACCGTTGTCTTCACCTTAACACGCATAATCCCAATCTAACCGCTGTCATCCCCTTAACACGCATAATCCCAATTTAACCGTTGTCTTCACCTTAACACGCATAATCCCAATCTAACCGCTGTCATCCCCTTAACACGCATAATCCCAATCTAACTGCTGTCATCCCCTTAACACGCATAATCCCAATCTAACCGCTGTCATCCCCTTAACACGCATAATCCCATTCTACGACAACAACGGTTCAGGTAAGAATTGAGCTAATAATGCAAACCACTGGAATAGTGAATGGCCCTTGACTTGAGCAGATGCTGAGCTCTGGGGCTGTAGCTCCTGCATTCAGCAAAGAATATGAGATCCAAAAAATGGTGACATTCCAGATAAAAAAAGAAGTGATCCTGTTTGAATTCAGCAGAAACTTAAGTTGAAATATCCCGTCCAGTCTGATGGAAGACATAATATCCTGGAAAGACAAGAAAAAACTGTAAGTTCCACTGAAGCATATCAGCCCTGATACTAACTGTGGGTTTTGAATAGATTAACTGTTTGAATACTTGAGCTATGCAAATCAACACACAACAATTAGAAAAAAAACGTTTTCACTTTCTACCGAACTCTGATAAAGTTTTACAATAAACAAAACTTTCTTGGTTGGACATTCATCACAATTGTGACATTCCAACTAGACACAAAATGCTCTGGCAGTCAGTGGTATGAAACCTAACATTTGCATAAACTATTCTCCAGATTAATCTTGCCAACGTGTGCCCAGCTACTTCAGTCAAACGTGGAAGGTCATCATCAAAAACCGTCTCAGATTTCAACAGTTCAGTCTAAACTTTGATAAAATGTGTAGCTTCACTCTTACTTACTGAATATTGGTGTTTGTTACGAGTCTGCCATCAACCAGTTAAGTTGATTTCAGTGTGTAGTATTTGTCAGTGTGTGTAATATTCCTCAGTGTTATTCTGTATATATGAACCTGATATGGTCAATCATGTGTATTCACAATACAACATCAGCCTGCCCTTTTCTCTGCAGGGGTCCTATAACAACAGCACAACGGGAGACATTGTTAATGCAGGTGTCCAATATCATTCAAATGTTTTCAGGCAACAAAAATTAAAAGTCTGACACTTTAACATTTAGCATTTTAACGGCTAGATCGGCTGTCAGTACATGGATCATAATAATTACAGTTGGTCTGGACAGTATTATTGACTCAGCATGACAAGACTAACAGTTGGTACTTAAAGTAAATCGCAGATATGTGATCAAATATGAGTCCAGAGCCAGTCTCTGCAGCTGTCATGTGTACTGTTACACACCTGTTGAGTAGATCCAACTGCCACACTGACTCCAAGTCCAGTCGGATCCTAACTTTATCTGATATAGAATTGCTGGATGATGCCAAAGCTATGGCCATCTGTTTATGCAATCTATGTTGGTCTCTACTGTATGTACTGGTGTAGTGTTTGTGGTGGCATGGACTTCAAAACCACAACGGACACATTTATCAGAGGCGTCTAGGGATTAAGTATTTTGTGATACAGCCTAGGTGTGCAAAGTCAGTGAGATGTATTCAGACGGCTGTCATTAAAGGTGGTTCCGCCATGTACTGACTTCAGGGGGATGTTCTCGTCTCCAAATGGGGTGTTTTACTGTTTTAATTTAAATTAATTTTAAGAGTTTTTTTAAGATACAAGTGGCTGAAATGAGTTTTCTCAGAAGGGTGGCTGGCATCTCCCTTCGCGATAGGGTGAGGAGCTCAGTCATCCGTGAGGAACTCGGACTAGAGCCGCTGCTCCTTTGCATTGAAAGGGGCCAGTTGAGGTGGTTCGGGCATCTGGTAAGGATGCCCCCGGGATGTCTCCCTAGGGAGGTGTTCCAGGCAGGTCCAGCTGGGAGGAGACCTTGGGGTAGGCCCAGGATTAGGTGGAGATTATATTTAGTCTCTGACCTGGGAACGCCTCGGGATCCCCCAGTCAGAGCTGGCAAATGTAGCTTGAGTAAGGGAAGTTTGAGATCCCCTGCTGGAGCTGCTGCCCCCGCGACTCGATACCAGATAAGCAGATGAAGAAGAGTTTTTTTTCCACTCTTGGATATTGTGGGTTATGGTGTGTAAATAAAGCCCCACTGTATATACTGTACAATTCATCACTTGGAAAGTTTTTTTTGGGACACATGGATCTCAGTTAAATTCCAACCACATTCATTGATGTAATTAAGGTAACCCAATTTGACAAATAATAAATTAACACATTTTCAATAATGCATCCAATTAAAATAAACAGAAATGCCTTGTGTGGAAAATGGTGCCGCACCCCTACAGTAACCATCACATCAAGTGGCTGAAATTGTACCACTGGAGGGATAAAAAACCATTCTTCCAAAAGATATTCCTCATTTGGTGTTTGGTTGAGGATGGTGTCTAACATGTCTGTCCAAAATCTCCCATCATTTTCTTGCTCATCAAACCATTCAGTGACCCCTCATGTCCTGTGAATGGGGGCGTTGTCATCCTGAAAGAGACCCCATGAACCCTCTGTCAATGTCATTTAGATCCTTTCCTCTTGCCATCCTGATCCACAATCAATGTCAACTGGGCCTGCTCAGCATTTTTATACACGACCCTAAGCATGATGGGATTGAATGGCTTAATTGTATCATGCAGGACACCTGTACTGAATCATCTGCATTCATTGTGTTCCTCAACTTATTAATGTTTTTCCTTAAATGTACCTCCTTTCTGCATGTGCATACAAAGATAAATGATGTATTGTGCATGTGTTGTTCCATAACTGGTAAATACATTGAATAAATCAATTAATACATACTGTAAAACCATAATTTAATGATACAAAAAATAATGTCACATTTATATGCACTTTCAGATTATTCTTGTA
Organism: Esox niger; assembly: GCA_016801105.1. Lineage (NCBI taxonomy): Eukaryota > Metazoa > Chordata > Actinopteri > Esociformes > Esocidae > Esox > Esox niger. Next base: position 8,971 of record JACXGJ010015863.1, on the reverse strand, counting down.
TAACTGAAATCATTACATTTATAACTGGAATACATTATCATTCTTAATGCAATTTCCACTTATCACTAATGACCAAACTTACATCTCACAAAGTGAGCAACACAAGTCAACTACAGGACATACAATAATAACCATGAAACCCTCTAAAACGGATGAGTACAAGACAAGGGGATGAGTATATTTGCCTCCTCCGGCTTAGTTTCTGCAGCCAAAAGCTTCCCCGCCAGGTGCCTTAATGATGAACCCTGTGGTCAAATTCTTAAGGAGCCCCTCTGGTCACAAGATCCTCCATTAGACTTTCAAGCTAGGCCATGTTTAGGTATAAATGTAAGGTCGCTGGGGTGAGGCTCAGGATAACACCTCAGTTTGTGTAATAGGACACAGTAGATGAGAGGTGTATAGAGTGAGGAGTGGGCAGGGTGTGGCTGGGAGGGTGTGAACTCTGGCTATAAGACAGCCTGGCCCCAGGGTGACCCAGGAGGTAAGTGCTAATGTGGTCCTCAGGGGGTGGAAGCCTGGACAGGTCTGAGTAGGGGACCAGCCCATTTCCCAAGCAACCGGTATTCTGCTTAGCTTTCTTTGTCTTACTGGACACTTTCCGATTGCGTGTCTGGATGCCCTCCTTCTTCATGGTCAGAGGTCTGTTAACCTGAGGACAGTAGAACAGTGAGCGTACTATGATGGCACGTCATGTTATGGGTATCCTTGCTGGTGAGTATGTCAACATCAGAATACATATGAAAAGAGCAATGCCTGTGTCAAAGTTTAAAGCACAATCCGCCTCAGTATTCACAAAACACAACCCTGGGCTAGTTTTTTATTTCAAAAAGTCTGTAACACACCTTAATGTGGAAAAAATGAAGCCACTCTAACTGTATAGGTTGAAGAGGACAGTTACACTATATTTTAACAGTTTGCATTCCAGTAAATGTTTGTGCAGCCAGCAGACATAACTATGTCTTTTCACAAGCACACGTGAGACGTTATAATGCCATTTACATTGCGTATATGTCCCAGGGCTTCAACAGTCCAGAATAATCTAAAAGGCTGTTCTGTAGACTAAAAGAGCTGCGTAAGACAGTTTACACCAGTTCTTACGTTGTGCAGTTTGTAGTAAAGCCCGCACGCGTTGCAGACAGGTTCTCCGCAGGCGTTGCGTCTCCACAACGTCGTGGTGGTTGTCTGACAGTTGGCACAAAGGGTCCCTGCACGCTTACTGACGACCTGCGCGAGGTCAGACAGAGACGCGTTACCTGACTACAGCTGGAGCAGGAAACTGGCTGGTGAATGGACGTGGAGAGTAACATAATAACACAGCCACATTAGCACACACAGGATCCCAGTTACTATGTAAATTGTAGAATATATAGAGATATATATAAGAGAAAGCGCAGTGTTTTAATCAGTCACATATAAAACACGGTGGGGGTGAGGGTGTAGTTTGCCTATCGTTCTCAACACGGAGGTCTAAGTCTTCGTTACTATATCAATGTTTTTTTTAAAACGTGGATTTAAAGTAGGCCTACTTAACTGCTAAAAAAAGTTCTACATTGCACAGACGGGCATTCCGAATCTATTTAGTGAAACGGCTTTTCTGTTTCCATTCACTAGAAGAGACGGCTTATTTGGCTTTGGAACGGCTTTTCGTTTAGAATAATAATAATCCCCACAACATTGAAAAAATCTCTAACGTAATGTCGAAAAGTAGGCTAGAATTGTTATAGCGTGAAATGCATGGTCAAAAACGTAACTTCTTGCCTGTCCTAATTATAATTACCTAACAGTGAAAAACCTAGGCTATTAGATCACCTGCTGTTTTTTTTACTGAAGTTACCCTTCCGGAAAAAAGAAACATGAAAATGCTTTTGAGTGATTCTGCAGTGCAGATACAATATTGAGAATAGGTTTTTACATGATCTGCATATCATGGTTATTGGAGCTCAAGGATCCAAATTCACGGCTCTATTCACCTATGCGATTCGATTCCCAACGTTTACCAAAAAAGATGTGAACAACCCATCATCACTAGTTAGCGCCTAGGTGCTTCGTTTCCAGTGGCTCAGGTTGGCCAAGATAAGCAGTGCGTGAGTATCTGGCCAAAATGAGTCAAAGACTGTCGATTAAGATGACAAGCACCATTGGTAGCTAAATAAATCGTGTTAGAAAATAACTTTTGTTTAATCAGCTGAATGTCATAATGGATGCTGCTACTTATTTATGGAGCCAAATTGAGCTCAAATGTATTGACTGTAAGAAAAGCAAAACGTAACTGAAATATTTCATAGCATGAAATCGTATGAAAAGAAATCATTCAAGCGTGGAAAATGTGCATGCTAAAATCATTAAATGTATTTTCGCACCGATCTTAACATTTATTCGATCGAAAACACTTTTACATTTTCTTGTAACGATAACCATTTCTTTCCACCTTCATTTGAATCATGTTCTCTCAAAACCAAATTTTGAGTCTTTTTTGGCGTGGAGGCGGGGCTTTATCTGGGCATTGAATTCTCGCACCCGATTTGTCATGAATCACACCATTATAAAGGACCCTATGCTAACGAAGTTTATAAGCTGACGAGTTGTTTAAACGTTATTTTTGAGTAGTACAGACCACAAACTCTTGTTGCAGCTTCTTTTTAATATCGCTAATGCTGCGCCCTTTCTCCCAATCACGGTATTGAAACAGTCTACTGTAGTTAACAGGGAGGTGACAGTGAGGGGCAATGTTACAGGTCCATGAGGAAAAAAGAGGAGGCTTTTCAGCTTCTCAGATAAACAGTTCTCTAACATTATGATAGTTTAGTTTTCTTTTTGTTAAGTTTTGCTGCGGTTGCAGAGATTTAATAAGAATGATTCCACAAAGTTGTATTGTGGATCAGTTTGTTTCTCAGTCTGAGGTCTGATTTTGTATCATTCATCTTTGAAAGACCACTTCATACACAACGTCATTCTTAAAAAGCAATTATAAAGCAATTTTTTATGAATTCTGTTCAATAGCTCTGACCGAATAAAACAAGAAAACGATATGATGAAGTAAACTGGTACACCTGCGACATTTATAAAACATGTATGACATGTACGACTGGGTATCCCAATTTTGTGTTTTCACTGTGACAGAACTTTCATTTTTCACATAGATCACTGTTATTTCACAAAGTTGTAGCCTATCAAATCACTTTCGTGGGGTTCGAGCAATGTAACCCTCTAACGCTGCATTGGTGCTAGCTCGACCCTGCTAAACAAAGCTGAAATGGACGCACCAGTCTCTTCTTGGGCCTGATCAGAGGCCGGTTCTGTCCGTTCATCTTGTGGTAGATGCCACAGGCGTTGCAGAGGTAGTGTCCGGTCCCATCCCGACGCCACAAAGGGGTGGCCGTCGCACCGCAGTTCACACACTCACGGGCCTCTGTTCCAGAGACGGTACCGAGTCAACCACACACACTGCCTGCCGTCATCTCATGATTATGCACCCTGTCATGTGCCACGCTTATAACAGCTGTCATATGCATTCATAGGTTTTAAATGATGAATGAGTGCGGTTACATTTTTATGTGCGTGTCATGAAGGGGATCTTCATTCACTGCTAAATCATGTATCAGTCTCCCAAGTATGAAATATAAAGAGAAATGAGACAGACAGAGGAAGCCAGGGAGATAAGAGAGACAGAAAGAGGGAGAAAGAGAAGAGATGGAAAAAATAGAGAGAGACAAAGGACATGGAGACAGAACAAAAGAGAGATCAGTACATTTTGCTGTCACCTCACCTGGAGGAGAGAAGCTGATCTTGTTGTGTGGTTTGTGGTAATAGGAGGGGTACATCAGCCCTCCTGGAGTGTGGTAAAGAGAAGCTGGGCTGTAGTCCTGCCCGGACCCATAGGGGGTGCTGTAGTATCCCAGGGCGTGGTTGTAAACCTGGGCAGAATTGGGGTAACCGTCCCCTGGTGCTGTGTTGAGGGTGAGGAAACTACTGCTGCCTCCATCCCCACCAGGGCTCAGCTGCTCCCCCTTCAAGGCCCCCTGCAGCCTGGGACTGTCCTGACCGCTTTGTCCCGGGGAGGGGTGCTCGAACATGGGCATGTTTATGGAGGAGATGGGCGCTGTGGAGGAGAAGGAGGAGTCGGGGTGCAGAGAGGTCTTGGCAGTGGAGAAGGGGCTGGTGTGCCAGGAGGAGGAGGGGGGGGTATATGGGAGAGGCTGGCCCCCAGAGCCAGTCGTTTCCAACCACGGGACCCCGTTGAGATGAGCTGAAGGAGAGTACGCATGCTGAACTGAAACGGAGGAGACAAGGGAGGAGACGAGGGAGGAGACAATATGGAATACAATGGAGGAGTCCGTGTAGGAGATAATGAGGTGAAGTAAAACAATGAACAATAAACTCTGTTTAACAATAAACTCAATATTCAGAAGAGTGCGAGGCAGCGAGTAACAAACATGAACACAGTTACATTGACTTCTTGCAAAGCGACTATAAAGGCCCTTCCCCTAAAGTAGAGCGGCAGGTCATAGCTTGTTGTTACACATTTATTTTTATTGTAATTTTATTGTGAAAGAATCCAAGACAAAAGCTTAACAATTCTAGTTGATTTGAAATGCAACATCACTAGTTAACGAATATAGAATGAATGGCAGGAATAATTGCACAAATATTCCTGAGAAGATAATGTGACTGGAGAGCGGAAGACCTGGCATCCAGAGGTAGTTGAGATAAAACAGTAAATGCAAATGAACCCCGATATGCTGAGACTACTTTGACCCTGACCGTCCCCCTAATCTCACGCACCCATCGTATGGGGGGCCAAAACGTCCATCTGAACCGTCTGTTTCTCTGGGTCACCACAGGTGGAAAGGGTCACCATGGGAACACCAGTACTAACCTGGGCTCCGCCTGTACGAGCTTGTCGGGTGACTGGTGCTGGAGACACACGAGGGCAGGCTGGCCAGCTCTGAAGCATGATAGGACTGGTTCAGGGAGTCCATGGAGACACTGGCCTTGCCCGCACGGGACTGGGCTGAGCCCAGAGAGGCTCGGCTAATCTCTGAGGTAAAACTGGACATGGCTTCAGAAGAGATTGGACCCGGAGAGGACATCCAACAAGACTCTGTAGAACTTTCCATTAGCGTGGAGGAAAGGATTGTCCACTCTTCACCTGTAATAATACGGAATTTACAGCAGCGTCTCCATTGACAGAAATACTGTACGAAATATAGAAAATTAACATTAGGACTGTTGAAGGGGTCCTGGGATATCTGTATATTTTGACAACGCAGTGTAATTGGAAGTATGGAAATTCATTTTGAAATAAATCGAATAGGTCATACATAAAGGTATTAAATATAAACAGAAGAAATATTGATTATATTTGTGAAATGGCATTGATGTTCAAAACATACTGGATAAGAGAACTCTGCGGAAAACACTTTACAGAGCAGTTCACTGAAGATGAGCAGCCAGCCAGCGAGACTGCTAGTCTATAGTGGTTAATGGCTTTTTATTTTTAATTGCCATAAAAAGTTATCATAAAGCGTTGCCAAAAAAACATGACTCACCCAGTCTAGCTGTGTTTAGGTCCGTGATGTTCCTGAAGGGGCAGGCAGACGTCCCCGGGATGCGGTGCGACAGGCAGGGCTGATTGGCGGGGGACGAGGGTGGAGAATTAGGGTGGAGAGTGATGTGGAACCTGCGGTTGCCAGCGGCACCAACAGCCCACTACAGTGGAGGAGCTGAGTATGGTGGCTGGGTGGTCACAGGGCTGAGGTTAAGGTTGAGGGAGGAGAGAAGGGGAACTGTGTGTGGGAGTGTTTAGTGTATGGAGGGAGTGAGGGGTGGGTAGAAAGGGAAGGAGCTACTCATGAGCTGTGACTGACAGTAACCGGTCTCCCATCTACCACTCAGAAGTTATGTCAGTTATGTCTACAATGGTCATGGATGTGATTTGCCCTGGAGCTTCATGTATGTAGAATAAGTGCACATGGGTGCTGTCTTTCCTAAAAAGGGTTAGAATACCACTAGATACTGTAGGTCTATACTCATTCATCATTACAGATGATTTATTTCATTGACTTCATATGTACTTTTTGTGGTAGATTGTTTATTTACTTTGTATAAACAGAGACAGTTGGGAATTGTCTTGCAATAAAAAGATACCAAATGGTGCAACCAAAAACAGTCGAGAAATGTAAATGATACCAAACTCTGCCAGCATGAGTAGAGATATGGCTTTTCCATAGTAAAGGATCATGTCATTTGTTAACCAAAGTTCACTGAGTGGCTAAGTTGTTACTCTCTCCTTTGTCCGTTAAGCTTCCAGGGAAATTAAAGTACGATTGTAAGGTGTGTGGGTTTTAGTGTCCTTCTCATATAGCACAAGTCATGTAATTGAGTGTTGACTGATAACCAGTGTAGTGACAGCAAGACCAGGCAAATCTACCTGGCTTTGCATGTTGTTGAGATACCAGGCGTTTTTCCTTCATAGCTTGGGAACAATGCAGTCGAGGACTACTTTGCAGCAGGCCCACATGGACAAGGAGGAGCGCCAGGTAGACGGGTCACTCAGTGGGACGTCTGTGGTAACATTTAGATCAGTGAGCCCTTGGCTGAGCCCAGCCTGCGATTCATATTGAAGGAGAAAGACTGAAGAGGCCTCAGCTCGACAGGCTAACACAGTCCTGTAGGTTGAAGCCCAGAGGGACCGATGTGAGCTGGCATCCGGGAGGCCCACACCTGGTCTGTCACTGACAGAACCACATGGACGCGAACAGGTTCACAGTTGGGTCTGTGGGGTACCGGGCCAAACGGGCAGCGGGGAGGGACAGATGTGTCTGCTGAACTCTGATAAGAGGGTTATCAATCAGGACCATGAGGGAGTGGTGGCAAGGACACACACACACACACACACACACACACACACACACACACACACACACGGCAGAAACCTACTGCAAACACAGAATGTAAGAAAATGACCAACTACGCTAACAAGTCATAACAGGGATTTTTACATGAGATATTTCAGTGTTCATAAATTAGAGAGGTCGAGAAAATACCACATTTATTAAAGAGCTGTTGCATGACAGCATCCATTATTCACATAAAATTATATAATTATCAACGAACATTAACCATGGCCTGGGGCCTTCTGTCTAAAGCTACCTCGCTGGGTTTCACCTATCCAATAAGATTAACCGAATGTGACAATAATTATGAATTCTCCTCCATTCATACTGTTTCTCTGCAGTTCAACCTATGAGATCTGTTGAATAAGCCCTGCATTGACCATGTATCCAGTCCCAGAACCCACTCAGCATCCCAGAACCCACTCAGCAAATGTAATGGACAGAACAAAACTAACAGATGTGGCACCCAGGCTAAGATCAGTGCTAGAATAACAGTTAGAGACAGGAAGCATGTCTGTATAACAGGGCAGGGTCCACCAGGCTCTCTGAGAGTGGCAGGTCCACTGAGAACTCCACTGGAGGCTGGACCCTCTGCCGGGAGTGTCTGCCCCCCCGCTGGGGAATGGGCAGCTCAGAGTGATGGGCAGGAAGTGGGTCCGAGAAGAAGTATGGATGGAGCAGGGCCTGCCGAAAGAAAGAGAGCAAGGAACAGAGTGATGGGATGAGATGAATGTGAAAGACTGTTCTAACCTGTCATTCCTGGCGGACAGTAACGTATCTGTTAGCTGACCTGTCTGTACTCTGTTTAGAGGTGTTTGTGTGTATTCTGACCTGACCAGCACCGATCCTCTGTTTGAAGGTGTTTGTGTGTATTCTGACCTGACTAGCACTGATCCTCTGTTTAGAGGGGTAGACTAGGAACTTCTTAAGGAGGTCCACAGCCTGAGGCGAGGTGTCAGGGACGATGTCCTCAAGAGGGATTGCTGGGTTCTCCTTAAACGTTATCTTGTTGTAATCAGGCAGCTCGGTAATCTCCTGCAGAGAAAAGGAGAGCGAAGCACAGAGTCACAGAAGCGCAGAGAGGCACACAGAGAGTCACAGAGAGAGAAACATACACTGCTCAAAAGAAGTAAGGGAAAACATCAGGTCTCAATGAACGAAATGTATTAAAGATCAAAATCTTTACTGTACATTGTGTAATTCTTTGAGAATTAAATGACATAACAGTCAGTGGAAAACTAAATCCACAACCAACTTTGGTACATTTCGTCACAGCAACTCAGAATGTGACTCAGTAGTGTGTATGAGCCCTACATGTCTGGCATGTTCCTGATAAGACAGTGGGTGGTGTCCTGGGGGATCTCCTCCCTGACCTGGATCAGGGCATCGGTGAGCTCCTGGACAGTCTGTGGTGCTACTTGGCAGCATTGGATGTAACGATACATAACGTCCCAGAGGTTCTCAGTTGGATTCTGGTCTGGTGAACATGAGGGCCAGTCAATGGCATCAATGCCTTTGACATCCAGGAAACGCCTACATACTCTGGCCACATGAGGCCGGGCATTGTCCTGCACCAGGAGGAACCCAGGGTCCACTGGACCAGTGTAAGGTCTCACGATGGGTCTGAGGATTTCATCCCGGTACCTAACAGTCAGGGTACTGTTCTAATATTTGTCTGAATCCCAACTAAACGTCTTGACCATGTCTTTACATACTGAGTTGCTGCCACATTGACTCTGTTGGCATTGACCAGCAGGTATACCTAACACATTGACCAGCAGGTATACCTAACACATTGACCAGCAGGTATACCTAACACATTGACCAGCAGGTATACCTAACACATTGACCAGCAGGTATACCTAACACACTGACTCTGTTGGCGTTGACCAGCAGGTATACCTAACAAATTGACTCTGTTGGCGTTGACCAGCAGGTATACCTAACACATTGACTCTGTTGGCGTTGACCAGCAGGTATACCTAACACATTGACTCTGTTGGCATTGACCAGCAGGTATACCTAACAAATTGACTCTGTTGGCGTTGACCAGCAGGTATACCTAACACATTGAC
>JACXGJ010015862.1:0-12982 GCA_016801105.1 Esox niger | reverse complement strand
ACAACTTCTAAGAACAGGGCATGCTGACCTAACTCGCCTTCCATATGTGGCAAGCATGAACAGTCTAAAGCAAAATATAGGTCTAGTCTAAACAGTCCATTTATTACAGTGAATTAGCAGAATAATGGATGAATCAGAATATGTTAATAAATGAATCCTTAACAGGGGTGATATGCTATTGGTACTTGGTATGAGTGAGTAGTCTGGCAACAGAGTTTTGAACCATTTGGAGCTTATGGGGGGATGTAGTTGATGCGATCAGAGTTGATACGACAAATAAGACGACTGAAATGCGTTGGTCAATAAAATAGTTCATTTTGCGAAAGGACTCTACAATATGGTGCACTGCAAAACAATTTGAACAGACTGAAATATAGAAACAAATGAGTTTCAGTAAATGATATGTTACACTGTGGTGATTGGTATTTGTTTAGCAAAATGCCAGCAACAATTGCAAATATGCTGTGCCCCTAAATGTTTTTGCATATAGCCATTCTATACAGTCTCCTGTACATTTCCCATGCCCATTTCACTTTTGCATGAATTTTTTCCTGTATAGTGTAATATGTACAGTAGGGAGAACAAATATTTGAAACACTGCTGATTTTGCAGGTTTTCCTACTTATATTATGTACAGTAGGGATTTTGGTTTTAGATTCCGTCTGTCACAGTTGAAGTGTACCTATGGTAACATGTACAGACCTATACATGCTTTGTCAGTAGGAAAACCTGCAAAATCATCAGCGTATTAAATACTTGTTCTCCTCACTGTATTTGGGAGAAACAAATTAGTAGCCTAAAAGGGCAAAGAGTAGAGGGAAAAGGGTATAGAGATATTGGAAGGGGAATTAAGGAGAGAGAAAGAAAGTAAAGAAGAGATGAGAGTAGGGAATAGGAAAAGGAGAGAATCGATCGAGGAGGGCATAGGAAGAGGAGAGAATAGATGAAGGAGGGAATAGGAAGACATAATAGATGGAGAGAAGGGAATAGCAAGAAAGGTGAGTGTAAGAAAGGAAAAACGAGATGGTGCTAAAGCAGGAGGCTTCTAGCTACCTGCATTTCTTCTCTCTCAACAGTCCCCCAATCAATGAGCTAAACTATAGGAATATTTTCTAAAATGTCCCCCAGATAAAAATAATTCCACCCACAGCAAGAACATTTTCCAGAGGAAACATTGGTGTGACCTAAACAATTTGAGAACCATCGGAATAGACATTCTATTAAAGATCGGTTGTTCTGTTTCAGGGATGATGGGGAATACCATCGGTTACCTGGGAAAGTCTGTCACTCTGGGGACATCACTAAGATAGTGTGGTCTATTTTCCGCAACGAAACTGGATCGCAACGTACGAGGATGGAGAGCTCCACTCTGAAAGGTTCTGGCAGTTTAAGGGTCGACTGCGGCTTAAAACTCTGTCTGGAGACTTAGATATACAAGTCTTGAGGAAAACGGATGCAATGGTGTACTTTCTCCAGATACGTCCCTGACACACGCACGCACACACACACACACACATACTCTCCACCGCCGTCTCTGACACGGGCCGCCTGCTGCCAGAGCCGAGCTGCGTGCCGCTCAGCGCTGCGCCGCCGTCACCAATATAGACAGAATACTAGCTTTCTATTCTGGTTAGAGGCACTATATGCTTTTCTGTGAAGGGAGTAGTTCACTGTATTGTACGAGATCTTCAGTTTCTTGCCATTTTCTCGCATTAGCATTTTAGCCATCTCAGATCAAGCACAGCCTGACAAGTTTCAAAAGAAACTTCTGGCAATTTTTTGCCTGTAATCAAAGCAACAATTGCTGATGCTCCAGATACTCTACTATTCTAAAGGCCAGTTTTATTTTATGTTTGATCAGCACAACAGTTTTCAGCTCTGCTAACGTAATTGCAAAAGGGTTTTCTAATGATCATTATGTTTTTAAATGATAAACTTCGATTAGCAAACACAACATGCCATTGGAACACAGGATTTATGGTAGCTGATAATGGGCGTCTGTATGCCTCTGTAGACATTTCATTTCCAGCTACAACCCCCCACAGATCTGTGGAGGCCTACAAGCCACAGTGTATTGCACCCACTGTGAAATTTGGTGGAGAATCAGTGATGATCAGGGGATGCTTCAGCAAGTCTGGAATCAGGTAGATTTTTCTTTTTGAAGGACGCATGAATCAAGCAAAGTGCAAGGTTATCCTTGAAGAACACCTGCTTCCTTCTGCTCTGACAATGTTACCTAACTATGAATTTTTTTTCCAGGAGGACAATGCTCCTTACCACACAGCCAGGTCAATCAAGGTGTAGATGGAGGACCACCAGGTCAACACCCTGTCATGGCCAGCCCAATCTCCAGACTTGAACCACATTGAAAACCTCTGGAATTTGATCATGAAGAAGATGGATGGTCACAAGCCATCAAAAAATGCTGAGCAAATTTTGATGCCAGGAGTGGAGTAAAGGCACTCAACCGCAATGTGACAGACTGGTGGAGAGCATGCCAAGACACATGAAAGCTGTGATTAAATTCAGGGTTATTCCACCAAATATTGATTTCTGAACTCTTTCTAAGTTAAAAAAATAATTATTTGTTGTTGAAAAATGTATAGGATTTAGTTTTCTTTGCATTATTTGAGGCCTGAAAATAATGCAGCATTTTTTGGGTAATATTTAAGAGCTGTTATTTTCTTTAAATGAATACTCTAAATGACAATGTTTTTATTTGGAATTTTGGAGTGATGTTGTTGTCAGCAGTTTTCAGAATAAATAACAACTGTTCATTTTACTCAAACATGTACCTATCAATAGTAAAACCAAAGAAACTGGTAATTTTGCAGTGGTCTCTTTTTTTTCCAGAGCTCAACTTGGCCTTGTGCTTAGGGTCACTGTCGTCATGGCCTACCCAAAGTACAAGCAAACTAAGCAGCTGCTTTGGGCTCCCGCGATATCAGATACCAGTAGGCCCCCAAGAGCACGTGAAATGACATAGCATGTTAACCGGCTGCCTGACAAGATAACGTTACTGGTTTTATAAATTCATGATCGTGAGTTGCCTGTGTCAGCACCGATACTGCAACTGTCTAAATCAACAGAAGTTTTGCAATACAAACCTGATAGTGGAGTGTCGTCTGTGACCAGTTGGCAAGTCACAAAAAAGGACATATCCGTCTGGTGCACAAAAAATAAAATAAAAAACAGCAAGATAAAGGTTTGTAGATTAAACTGTTTTACCATAAACATTCCCTGTTTTTAGGGGCTAGACAGTCGAACTAACATTCGTTGAACATTGCTATCACTAGCTATCTAACTATCATCTTAATCTAACATTAGCTAACAAAAAAAAACAGTAAACAGATTTTATCTTGCTATTATACATTCACTTAGGTGGATTAAAGTGCGATTGACGCACCAGCACGTCCATCACATTTTCACTCATTACTCTTGAACCATAGAATTTAGGAACTCCATTCCTTTTCCAAGTGAAAAAGGACATTCTGCTGCAAATAACGTCTTGTTTGTCTGGTTTTGTAAACCAGAAGCCTTGTAATCGTGATCACAAAACCGCCTGCGAGTCTTCAAGATCATATGTTTTTATTGATTGCTCCAGACCCTTAGAAGTTAGAAACGTCATTCTTTTTCTATGTGAAAGGGGGCTTTCGGCTGCAAATTACAACGTGTTGTTTGGGTACTTTGACATATTAAGTCTATTTCTTCAGGATTTCAGCACCAGCCCAAACTAATTATAAATGATCAATGTGAAAATAAGAATGGTACATTTTATTTTGTTTCATAGTAATATGCATCAGTCTATGTGGTATTTACATTTTTTTACTCTGAATTATTTAGATTGAAGTCCATAGTGGAGGTTTACTGTAGCATATTGTAATTGCACTTTCAGCTGCTCATGGTGGTCTTTGAGTGAGCAAGTAGGGAGAAGCTATAATGTTTATGTTGCTGTTTGTTGTTTATTCCCATTATGATGCCAATGAAAATGTTTTCAAACATGGGTTGTTGTTAGGATTTGGGCAATAAAAGCACACTCTATTCAAGGCACCCCATAAAAAATCTTCAGTTAAAATATATGTCTGCTATCTAGTGGTGGCTTTTATATGTATAATATATTATATTCATGGAACTGATATTATGGTCCTTTTGAGTGATTTTCAGAGATTTTCTGAAAAAAACAGACGTCGACGACCAGAGTAAAAAAAAATGCCATGTTAATTTTATTTATTTGTATTTTCGGACTCATTCAACTTGTAGTTATTCTGAATCACTTGGAGTATCCGAATGGAATGTTAAACAGGCAGCATATTATATTTTTCTTGTCCTTTTCAGTAATAAACCATTTCAAAGGTGTTTTCAATACATCTTTCTAGTAGCTGAGGGTCAGCAGAATCCCAGAATATTAAGCATTTCCTTCTACTATAAAGCATGGCCATTTTGGAACCCAAAGTGTCAATATAATGACAGGCGGATTTATTTGAATATTTTCTGCTTTTAACCCAAACAAATTAAAAAGTGGTCAACATGTTTACTGTAAATGCCTTGTCTGCTAGTTTCTTTTGCCACTTGTTAGTATACCAGATTAGTGGTATTAGATTGGATACGTGTTAATTTGCACTTCAAATATTCACAATCTCCTGTACTGGCTACTGTTAAAATGCAAAACTGTCAAAGGTTTCAAAGATGCAATGTACATATTTTTATGATCCAAGCAACACAGATAGTAAAATTGCTAATTGGTGTGTTAGATTTATAGTGTACAAATAATCAACCATTGACAATATTCCCATTGGCGGCACCCTGGGGCCCCCAAAAAAAATCTGCTTAGGACCCCATAAAGGCTTGGTTGTCATGCTGAACCAAGTGCAGCTTTTGTGCAGAAGAATGCAAACTGTCTGGCTGTATTTTCTGATAACATGTTGCATTCATCTTGATTCAAGATTCTGCATTCAAGTTTCCCTGTGCCTTCATAGCTCACACATCCCCAAAACATCCTTAAGCCAACATTCTTCACAGTGGGGATGGTATTCTGTTCACTATAGGCCTTGTTGACCCCTCTCCAAATATAGCACTTATGGTTGTGACCAAAAAGCTCTATTATTGTCTTGTCACTCTATATTACAGTGTGCCAGAAGCTGTGAGCCAGGTCAAGGTGTTTATCGGGCATATTGTAACCAGGCTCTTTTGTGGCATTGGCACAGTAAAAGCCTCCTTCTGGCAACTTGACCATTAAGCTAATTTTTGTTCCAGTATCGTCGTATTGTGCTCCTTGAAACAACCACACCATCTTTTTCCAGAGTAGCCAGTATTTCTCCTAAGGTTACCTGTAGGTTCTTTCTTTGTATCCCAGATTAGTTTTTTGGCAATTTTGGGTGACATCTTTCTTGGTCAACCTGACCTTGGCTTGGTATACAGAGATCCCAGAATTTTCCTTCATACACAGACACTAATTGCAATTTAAAAAGCCACAGCTGTGTGAGATTAACCTTAAATTACCATTTTAATCTGTGTGTGTCACCTTGTGTCTGTAACATGGCCAAACATTCAATGGTATGTACACTTTTAATCAGGGCCATTTGGGTGATTTCTGTTATCATAATGACTTTTATAAGGAAGCAAACAACTATGTAATCATATGATCACTATCCTTAAATAAAAGTTGTCTTGCATGGTCAATCATATTTCCTAAATCAGTGCCAAAATTTCACCATTTCTGCCAGGGTAATGCAAACTTATTAACACAACTGCATATTACCTTTGACTTCTTTTAGACCAGGGGTGTCAAACCGGTTCCATGGAGGGCCGAGTATCTGCAGGTTATTTACTCTCAGTTACTCTCATTTTGTATTTGATTGATTAATTAGGTCACTCATTAGTTAGTTTCTACCCTCACCTGGTTGTTTAGGTCTGAACTGGCAACGAATTTATAGGAAAAACCATAAACCTGCAGTTCCTCGGCTCTCGGTGGAACCAGTTTGACACCCCTGGTTTTAACACATTTCTAAACTAGATCGCAGACATGGATTATATTAGAGACTCCAGCAGCCTTCACAGAGTTGGGTAGAACTGCCAGTCTGAGGTTTGACACAGCCAGATGCAGTGTGGTCAGTGTTGTGACTGCAATGTTACACGACATTGCTCTGTGAGCTGGGCCCAGTACGATTCAAGGTTTCAGACGTGTGAACAGTTGATTGTGATAATTTTTATCTTAATTTTGTCTTGGTTTACATTCATTGTTCTTTATCCGAAGTTGACCAATTGCATTCTGTTAAATTTACATTAAATCATTCAATTATTATTATGATTTCACTTATACCACTCACATATTATTTGCCTCAATAACTTGGTCTAAAATCAAAACTGTTTTGATCATTTGTATTTCTCTTATTACCTTAATATTAACTGTTTGCGATCTCTCTTGTAATTTGAGTGAGGCACTATTTCAAAATAAGTGCCTGTTACAATGGACTAAAAAGGGGTCTGGAACACTCATAAATTTTTGCGCGATGTGAGCTGCCACATAAGTAACAATGCTTTTAGAAAACACACTGATAAGATAACACATATGTGCATCTTACCATCATCTTAGTGCTTTGGGAAACCGGGCCTTAGTTATTTTGCTGATCTACATCGATGGCACTTAGGCTGAACGTGTGTCTAGCTTCAAATTCCTAGGTGTTGTTGCAGATAAATCTTTTCCACTTCTCAGGTTCGACGGGTTGAGTCCACTTAATTCAAATTTCTTAATTATAAAAACTCTAGGAATCCAGTACATTAATTCTTATAGTTTATTACAAGCTTGTAGGTGATACACAGACAACATACACTCATGTGCACGTTCCAAGGTATGACAAAGATACACAGTTGGTGGGGCCCCTCATGATCTTCTAACATCTTGTTCTCATCATAATGCTCCAACTCCTACGACCATAGGACACCTAATCTAAAGAATTCCCATATTTGGGCCTGGGGCCAAAAGGAGAACAAGGATTTACTAGCAAGAGATCTGAAGGAGAGGAGACGAGCTATAGCCACTTTTAACCACATGTTTCCCCAAGTCCCAGACAGAGCAAAGTATCCAGCCGGCACATATACACAAATGCTACATACTTAACACCTATTTAATAAACCTAATTTATGCAAATAGAATATATTTATGCATCTGTCATATATAATATATATGCATAATAATTAATCTTCCACAGTGTCCACATCTCCGAGGACCTGGACCCACACCCCCTCAGACTGGGTCAAAAAGGCTCACCCTGTTACTTTTTGAGGAGGCTGAAGAAGGCCCAACTTTTGCTGCTGCACAATCATGAGCATTCAGACTAATAGTGGAACAGTGTGGTTTAGAGATTGCCGACCGGAAGGCCCTGCAAAGGGTGGTGAAAACCACCCATTACATCCCTGGTGCTCAGCTCCCAGCCATCACAGACTTCCAGCCTTATCGCTAAGTGTAACTGAAACACTTAAGAGTAAAGATGCACTCCAATATTTTTGACAATATGGTTATAATAGCGCTCTGTCAAGCCAAAATACACCCAGAAAAGTGTGTGTTATGACATTTATGGCGATATATTCCCAATGTCGGCAATACCACTCATTCTAACAGATGTTAGTACAGTGATAGTTGTGTGGTCAATGAATGTAGGGAAACATTCCGCTCTCGAACCGCCCACAAAAGTCAGGTACTCGTAGCACCAGCAGTCCGTTCACAGCTGTACCCAGTAATCACCTTGTGCTCTCTACAGGTGTGGCTGTTGGCGATTGTGAGGGGGGGGTTGTTGTTGACATACTGATAAAGGACCAAAGCCCGGGGACAGATGAGCTGGGTCATGTTTTCTTGGTTTCATCCTTTGAGTACTGGAAAACTCCAGAAGTTCATTTCTGTTCATTTGAATTCGTTAACCGGCTGTGTGCTGGAACTGTGTAAACATGTTTGTAACTGGCTGGAGGAAAAGATAAAATACGGAAAATACACTGAGAACAAATACCCTGAACTTGTCTCTGGTCTGATAATTTATTGCCACCCACACTCAGGTGTGACAGGAAGTCAAACCGTCACAATACATTTAGTATTGTGACGTTTTTTAGATGAATTGTAATGTATTCCATGCCGGTGGGAAACAGTAGATGGCATCCTTGCCTCGGCTTAATCTGTGTCTTTGAAACCGGCCCTAAATGTCCTGGAAACTTTCAAGGTGCAGTCTGCGGTATTTGCCTACTGACTGTAAACGCAACTCTATCGAGCCAAATAGGGTCCTTGATATTTATGTAATCTTTTATTTATGTGCAGATTTTTAAAGCATGTCATTAGATCTATTTGTTTTCAAACCAAGATATGATTGGCATACTGCTTGTAGATTATGCACATACAAACAACATTTTACACATCTTGCCCAAAATGGGAGGATTAAAGAGGAGTGTTGATGCTTTCTTTAGGCTGAATTCGGTTGTTGACTTTTATTATTATATGTTTATTAATTCTTGTGACGGTGAGGTGACGGATTGGTCCGCCATCTCCCGCATTCTCAGGTTCACCAACAGCCATGAACTCATCCCTGTCCTATTCATTTCTCTAGTCTTGTCATTCATTGTTCACACCAGGTCCCAATCATCCCGGTTGTATGTGTTTAAATGTTCCTCCTCTTCTCCCCTCAGGTGTGAGTCATTGTTTCCATGTCAGCCAATGTAAGTAGTGAGTGTGTTTGTCTATGTTCATTTTCAGTTTGCAGTTTGCAGTTTGCCTCGGTGCTCTGTGTTTTCTGTTCTGTTGTTTTGTGTGTGTTCGTTTATAATTAAAGATCTGCAACCTTCTGCCTATGCCTGGTCCGCTTCATCCCACTACACAAGCCTTTGACAATTCTCTAATGTATAGATTGTTGAGCACAGTAAGAGAAATAGCATGTCATTGTTAAATATAGGTTAACACGTCTGAAGACGTGTATTAAAAATATTTTTATTAAAAGGTAATGTACATTTAATATATTACAATATAATATACATGTACATATATTGCACACTCAAACACACACACCCATACACACACAGACAGACAAACTATAATACATTACAAAGATCCCTGCTAATATTCATGAAGTAGTTGTTGTACTTAAATAAACAGTTAATGGAATATGGATATACATGATGTAATGATTCCATCACATGCAGGAAAATGTGGGCCCGTCTACAGAATGTACAAGTGTAGGATGCGGTTAATGCAGATGTCATGTCCATTCATAGTCAACATCTAAGACAACTCTTTGTTCAGCTCGCTGGTTCTACTTAGTAGGAAGACTGAGCATCTGGACGTCCAAATGTGATCCGGTCATACACAGTCTGTGGCTTAATAGGACAGGAAAACAAGAAGAGACTGTTTCAGTATTATAAAATGTGGACACATTATAATGTAGACCATATACTGCCATTCCATTCACTTAAACACTGGTGTAATGTGATATAGCACATTATATGATAACATGTTCAGACAATCAGAAACGCTATTGTTTCTTCTGATATCGGTTGGGCATTCATGTCTCATTCTTACCGGATTTTGTCTTGGGATAGTCCGGTCATGGACTGTCTCATATATAGACATTGGGGTCACGTCACAGTTTGATCTGGTCTGCAATAAAGTCAAAAATCAATTTTACAACTCAGACATAAACACCAAGTTACGATGAAAAATAACGGAAACATTCAAACCAATGCTACGTCTTTCTGGGCCAAAATATTTGCATAATACAATATGAACAGTGTACAACCCATGTCTTTATACACATCCAGCAATTCATGTTAACCACAACACATTCACTGCAAAATACTTCGGATTTTTGACTCTTGCAGTGTCACCCACATCGGTATAGATTGTATTTTCCGTTTTAATATCTGTGTTCATCAAGGAAATAACATAATCAAATCAGATAAATGTTCAAACAATTATCACCGAAATATATCCCCGCAGCAGTTAACCGACTCATTAATCTGACTTTCAACAATTTTCGGTAAAATCCCTAAGGCCTTATTGTTTAAAAGTTCTAATTTTGTGTAAACAACATCTTAAGCATTCCATTAATATCTCCCATCTTTTTATACATGAAATGTCTTTCTTATCCTTACTGACAGCCCTATGCTGTACATACCTGTGTTATTGCCCTTGTGGTTGTACATGACCACAGCTACAATGAAGATTACTACCACAGCGCCACCTAGTGGAATTCCAATGTACATTACGTACCACAGCATCCCTGTAAGATGATTATTATAACAACCATAAACATGTTAGGACTTTAGACCATCCGGTTTAACAAGCTTTAACATGTCTTTCCAAATGTTTTGTGTAATGGGACATCATTTTATATGACAACATAAGAATATGCATACTGAAATTCTTTATTTTATTTATTTTATTGTCAGTTACCTGTTTTATTAACACAGCTCACTGTGGTAGAGGTAGATATCTCACTAACAAGGTTGGAGGCAGTGCATGTTAAATTATTAACTCCCTCTGCTGGTGAGAGATGGATGTGCATCTACTGGTTGTCCTTGAACGTCTCATTCCCTCTCTTCCAGGTAAAGATGAGGTTGGAGCTGCCAGATGTGTTGCACATAATCTGAACCAAACAGGAGTGGTTGTCCAGTAACAGGTCACTTTTATGGATCACCAAATTGGATACAGGCTCTGACACAGAGAGAGGAAGAGACTTCTACATTGATGATACCATAGCTACATCACCAGGACAATGATGAGAAGATGAAACTTTACATTCAACAGTAATGGAACAAATTATGCTAAGATAATTTAAAAGAAAAAAGTGCAAATACTGTCCATGACTGGGAATTAATTCAATATAAGAAGCAGAAATGGTCATAACCTACCATGAACCTTCAGAGTGATGGTCTTAGTGGGAATCTGACCTTTGGCATTGTCGCCAGTTGCAACAAAATCTCCTGAGTCTTGCAGTGTCAGATCTCTGACTGTTAAACTGAAGTTGTTGGGGTTCATCTCTAGTCTCCCATCAAACTGGGATCCTTGTGGATATTTAACAGATGTCTTGTATTCTGCTATTTCTATTCCTCCATACTTCCACACCACTGATGTTACATTAGTCTCCTCTATGAGTGAAGGACCAGGCAGCTCCACTGAGTCCCCCCCTCTCTTGTGGAACAACAGAGACTCAGCCACACCTGAAACAAATAAATACACAACATCGCACAATAACATAAACCAATGGTTGAACTTTACTCTACAGTGCCTTTGGTACTGTGTGAATATTGAGGTACACTCCTTTATAAATAAAGCAACACATATTGTGATTTCTAATACTGTTTTTACCCCTGCTTCCTGCCTTGTCTGGAGCTATCTTTAAAGGCCCATAGTGTCCACTGACACCCTCGCCATCTCAGTTTTAGTATGTATGTTGCAATATTCTGTATTTCAGTCAGTCGTCCTGTCTAGTGTAATTGATCCTGTCTTATCTGGTATCCTATTGGATCTTAGATGGACCTTTCCCTGTGAACATGCCTCAGGACTAGTGATCAATGTCCAACTGGTCATGTTGCTGATCTGTAGTAGACACTACTTGATAATTCATGCTATCGCATCCCACTGCAGCCTACCTGATCTGCCTTGCACACAGCCCACCTGGTCTGCCCCTGTCCTAAGTCCACCTGGTCTGCCTTGCACACAGCCCACCTGGTCTGCCCCTGTCCTAAGTCCACCTCGTCTGCCTTGCACACAACCCACCTCGTCTGCCTTGCACACAGCCCACCTGGTCTGCCTTGCACACAGCCCACCTCTAACTTTGTTATCCCACATTTCCAGTCACAATACTGCCTACAGAAAATTCTCAGCTTTCATTGAAGTAAAAACAAATGCAGGGGGAAGCGCAGCACTGGGAGCGGAAGGGCCGGGGGGGGGGCGGCGCGGCCGGGGGGGGCAGCGGAGGCGGCGCGGCCAGGACAGTAGGGGACGCCGCTGGCCCAGGCAGCGGAGGCAAGTCCTCGGCGGCGGGCTCAGGTGGCGGAGGCGGCCAGTCCTCAGCGGATTCTGGGGGTGGCGAAAACACGGCAGCGTGAGGGGCTGACGACGACGACCGCTGAGCAGCACGGGGCGCCGGATGCGGCTCCTGGGCTGCACAGGAGATCTCCGCTCGTTGCCTTAGCACCCCCACAAAAACTTCTTAGGGAGGTTTTTCTGCCTGCCTACGCTTTCGCCTCCTTTGACATCGCCCAGGGGAACGGTGGCATACAGTAGGGGTATTCCTCCTCCCAAGCCCTGAAGGCCATTTGCAGGGCTTTATATACGCTCCCGTCTTGCACCCCCCTAAAAAATGTTTGGGGCTGCCTTTTGGCCGGTTTGCATGCTTGTTTCTAATGTTGGTTCATTCTGTCACATTGCTTGCTCCAGGAAACAAAAGCAGAGGCGAAGGGGTGATTGTACTCCTTGTTTGATGATGAAAGGAAACAAAAACAAACTTAAAACAGCTCCAGTGACTGGGTAGGCTAGCCCACGGCTGACAAAACCAAAATGAACCACACCAGTGTGGGCAAACCATCAACTTAAATAGGTTCCCCAATTGGAGGCAACAATCCACACCTGCCTCCAATTGGGGAGACTCAATCACATACAGATGGCTAGAGACATCTCTTCTAGTCCTGTCCTGACTATGGCCCCAGCCAGTGCGAAGATGGCTAGGGGCATAGCCAGGACGTGACAATAGCTGCTCATTCATTTTCGCAAAATGCCTCCAGGTCATGCAAAGTCTTTAGTTGTCTTGCATGAACCGCACATTTCAGATCTCCGCAGAGTGGCTCGATGACATTAAGGTTAGGAGACTGATGGCCACTCCCGAACCTTCACCTTTTTCTGCTATAACCACTGGAAGGTTAACTTGGCCTTTCGCTCAGGGACATTGTCATGCTGGAAAGTCCCATGCACAGCTTTCATGCAGAAGAATGCAAATTGTCTGCCAGT
>JACXGJ010015861.1:0-12982 GCA_016801105.1 Esox niger | reverse complement strand
TATATATATATATATATATATATATATATGTATATATGTATATGTGTATATGTATATATGTATATATATGTATATGTATATGTATATATATATGTGTATATATATATGTATATGTATATATATATGTATATATATATGTATATGTATATATATGTATATATATATATAAAGATCAATGAACTCAATCAATGATCCCAGAGTCCAAATGAAACATATCCAAGTTTCGTTTAGCAGTTATACTGCACACAACTGGAATAAACTACCAGAAGATCTTAGACATGCCCCAAATGTATCCATTTTTAAATCTATGTTAAAACTCTTCTCTTTTCACACGCCTCTGACTGAGCATTTCAAATTAACTGCACTGTTTAGCCTCACAGCTTTTACAGCTTCCTATGTTTTTATCCCATTTTTATTCTATTTCTATTTTATTATTCCATGTTTTATTATTATGATGTTGTTTTGATGTTTTTATTTGAATAGTCTTTCTGTTATTGCATATTCATATTTTTTCTTTGTAAAGCACATTGAATTGCTTCTATGTATGAATTGTGCAATATAAATGAACTTGCCTGCTTGCTTGCATGAGGAACATATGTGAATTTATTGAAGCAAAATCTCATGACATCAGTCAGAAGAAAAAGCTTGGTCTCAAATGGGTCTTCCAAATGTACAATAACCCCAAGCATACGTCCAATTTTGTGGCAAAATGGCTAAAGGACAACAAAGTAAAGGTATTGGAGTTGCTATCACAAAGCCGTTATCTCAAACCTATAGAAAAAAAATTCAGGCAGTACTGAAAACATTTGTGCACACAACGAGGCCTACAAACTCATTTACATCAGTTCTGTCAGGAGGAACGGGCAAAAATTCACCCAACATATTGTGGGAAGCTGGTGGAAGGCTGCCCTAGCTAAACAATGTTAAGGCAATGCTACCATATACCCATCAGAGGGGGCAAAAACCCAGACTTTTGCTGTTAATAAGTGGCCTTTAATGGTTGCAACTAATATTGTAAATAATTGGTTGGCCATAAATGTGCCATTTTGGTGATTTCTACATATGTCAGGGGTATTCAACTCCAGTCATCATGTTCATCCTTTCCTAATCAGACACGTATTGGTACAACAGGTCAGTACAATTTAACCTTCGGTTCATTATATAATTCAGCTATTGTACTGTTCAATAACCTTCTAACCTACAAACAGATTGATTTGTCCTCAATTATTTGGTCACTTTCCGTGTCTTTCCGGTTTCCCTGGTCATAGAGGAAAGAGGATGAATCATCTTGTTGGTGTGTCCCTTCCGCCCCAGGTCCCAGCCACTGATGCGTATAGAGGTGTCTGTCACTGTAGCCCCTCCAACAATCCCACAGACGTTTTTCCACTGCGCCACCCACACTGCCTTCAATACTCCAGTAGCCACGGCTACTCTGTGTGTCACTGTCAGTGGAGCCCATGTGGGAAAGATAAGCGGTGTGTATCTCCACACAAGAACACCCATCACAACACGCACATTCTATGCTTTAAAATTATATTCTCTCTTTTGTGCTTTGGATAGTGGTGTTTACTTCACTTTCACTGTATGTTTAATTGTGTAACACAAACTGGAACTGGTATATTCGCATCTAGCTTCTCTCCAGGCCTCCATCTCTGTTACTGTGAATTTCCACAAGGACCAGAACGGGACAAGGCCAGCCCGTCTGCTCTTCTACCCCAGATCGCACTCCTCCAGATGGGATAAGAGGGTGACCGGCACTGCTTGCTACAACATCTCCCTTAGCGTTCCAGTAAGGGAGGGCTTTTCTCAGCTGCCTCTCTTTGATTGAATGAATGTATGTTGGTGTCCCTTGTTGTCCCTGTGTGCATCTTGGACACAGGTGTGTGTTTGAGTAAATGCATTGTTGTGCATCAAGCTGGTGGAGGAAGTCTGGTGTGAGTGTGGGGATTTTCTGTGCACCTGTCTGTCTTCCTGCCAAGAATTAACATCATTGGTGCTTTCTCTGGGTCTGCTCTGCAGGAGTGTATATCTGACTACCGTGAGGTGCCCATGTCTGTTCATCTGGCCGCAGAGGGCCTGGAGGTACCAGGAACGGAAGGACTGATGTCAGTCCTGAGCCCTGATAACCCAACCTTATTCACACACATGGTAACTATTGTCTAGATGTATGTGATGTATCACTGTGCATCTTTTTTTGTTTTTTTGCAACCATTCATGATTCTGTGTTTCAGATCTTGCTGGAGAAGGTTTGTGGTGAGGACCATATATGCATCTCCGACTTATCTGTGAACATTACCTGGTAATATTCCCAATTTTTAAATATATACTTTAGTTTCAACCAAAATGTCATGTATTAAAATGTATAGTGGCCAGTTCATTAGGTACACCTAGTACTGGGTTGGAACCCTGATATTCTAGGTATGGTTTTCTACAAGGTTTGGAAACATTCTGCAAAGATGTTAGTTCATGCTGATACCATTGCATCACCCGGATTGTACAGCGGTCCATTCACACTGCAGCTCGAAAGATGGTCTATTCACACTGCAAACAGCTTATGTTATCCCAATGTTTTATACTGAATTGAGGTCTAGATATAGAAAGCCACCGCCATGTGATCCGCTGTCACAAGTAGTGAGCCACTGAGTTCATGTTGATCTCTCTCCGTCTCTTTCCTACAGTCCAGAGGTTGTGCGTATCCCAGATTTCCCAGTAGAAGTCTTTGTAAAAGTGGATAACAGGGGAGAGGATGCATCGAAGGTTGAACTGACTCTGGTTCACCCCTCCACATTATCCTTTGTTTTTGCTAAATGGGTAAGCCTCAGGGATGGGATGGAGCCAAGGGCTGGATGTACATCTCAAACTGAGATACATGGTTTGTTCCATTGAGAGACTTGGTCGTGCACCAAGGATAGAGAGTGAGATAATACTATTAAAAAACATTTATGTGTTATGGCGAGGTTTGGGGCTCAATCAATCTCACATTATAATATTAACACTTGAGCTCTTTTTCTAAACAGTAGAATTAACTCACAGATGATCATTACATTTGTATAAAGACACATCTTAAAAATAGCCATGCCAGGTATGACTGAATATGGGATAGACAGTTGGAGTTGGAGTGAAATGTCAGTGGATGTTCAATTTATTCGGGTGGTTTGGTTTGCTTTCAGTCAAGTCACAGTAAAGATTTGTTTCTTGCTATAGTCTTTCGGAACAAAGCAGGTTGCTGTTTGGTGTGTGTCCAACACCACAGGACTTGAAAACCTCACCCGCACAGTTTGTCCCCTAAGGTCATTAGTACTGGGAAAAGAAGCCCAAGTAAGTATCCATCCGCCACCCGAATTCCTGTTGAGCTGATAAAGGGATCACTTTGATCTGACTCCACCTTGCCCTCAGGTGACTGTATGGGTGTCATTCAGAGTGTCCGAACCATCTTCTTTGAGAGAAAGGCTGGTTATTAATGCATCTGTTAAAACGTGAGTCGCTGTCAATCTCCACAGACAGAACATTACCTGCTAATGCGGGATTTCATATGAAAATATTGTTACACTTTATTTTGTGAGTCCCAAATTCCATCTGTAGATGTTTTACTGATAGTAATTCTATCAACAAACTTTCAATCAACTTTAAATAAACAATTGGTTGATTGTTGCAAAGGTTAGTGTTGGGTTTAGAATACTATTTAGGGTAAGGGTTAAGGTCAGGGATATGGGTTAAGGTTAGGATAAAGGTTAGTGTTTTCCTAACCTTAACCCAGTGTTAGGTAGGTAAAATGTTAGGCACACTTTTAGGACTTTCAAAATATAGTGTTACCAAAATGATATACAAAACACGTGTTAGTCTCATGCTTCATGAGCTGAAATGGAAGGTCCAGAAATGTTCCATAAGAACAAAGAGCCTATTCATCTCAAATGATGTACACATCCTTGTTACTGGGATGTGTACATCATCTACAAGGTAATCCAGCTACCTGACCGGTGTGGAATATTATGAAGCATGTTGCATTTATATATTTTTTCAGTATAATTGGATTCTATTAATCACATGAGAAACTGTACATTGTCATTCGTGTCCTAGTCAACACTGTTTGTTTGTCCTACAGTGATAATGAAGAACAAGGCACCCTTCATGATAACTTGGCAAGCTCATCTACACAAGTTAAACTTCCAGTTAATATTATTATAAAAGGGTCTGTACATGTTATTTAGTCTCCAAACTACTTTCAATGTCCATAGTGACTGGGGCAGCCTAAATTAACTTTACATTTAAATATGTTTCAGAGGAGATTCCTCCCAATACGTCACTTTCCCCAATGACCATCTGCTGGAACACATATACATGGTATCAGTCAATTAATTTATCAATCGATTGTATAGTATGTGGTTTACTGTTTACTTGGAATACATGCAGGTTTCTTTGTTTGCATAACATTCACCCAATAGTCTGCCAATTAACCTCATTTCAGTATTCATCATGTTGTATTTCTCCATCACCTCACTCTAATTCAAGGTATTAAATATTGGAGAAGTGGCGGCTCCAGTCAATGTCACTTTTGTGATTCCGGTGGAGTTGGACTCTGGTTTTCTGTGGAACGTGTCTCTTCCTCAAATAGTGAGTCTAGCCCGGCCAATTGAATCAGGGCATGTTTTGTTACCGGGGGGGATCATAGGAATTACATGCATTATCTACATTCCCAATATTCAATACATGCCCACATACACCGATGAACCAAAACATTATGACCACATGCCTAATATGCTTCTGGTCCTACACGTGCCACCAAATCAGCGCCAACCTGCCAAGGCATGGACTCTGCCAGTCCCTTGAATGTATCTCGTGGAATTCGTCACAAAGATATTTACAGCAGATCATTCCAGTGCTGTACATTGTGCGGTAGATCCTAATGGTCCAGCGCATCCCACAGATGTTCAGTTGGATTGACATCTGGGGAATTTGGGGGCAACACCTTGAACTCTTCATCATTATCCTCAAACCATTGCCGAACAATGTGTGCAGTGTGGCACGGCACAACTATCCTGCTGATAGAGGCCAGTGCCATCAGGGAATACCACTTTTGATGGTGGACAGGGGTCATTAAGGGACCTCTGACTGGTCTCCAGCTACGCAGTCCCATATGCAACAGGGTGCAATGTGTTGTGTGTTGTGACACATTCCTCCTGTAACCATCATTAACATTTTCTGTGACTTGTGCCACAGTAGATCTGTCGGTTTAGACCAGACGGGAAAGCCTTCAATGCCCTTGTACATCGATGAGACTTGGGCGCCCAACTCCATGTCTGGCCATAACAATTTGTGTTTGTCAAAGTCGCTGAGGTCTGCACTCATGCCCATTTCTCCTGCACCGAACAAGTTAACTAAGAGAACTGCTTGTTAACTTACCATCTAATCTACCCAGACCTTGACATGTGCCCCTGTCAGGTGATGATCGACATTATTCACTTCACGTTAGTGGTCATAATTGTCTCATCAGTGTACATCGAATTCTAAAAAAGGAAAGCATATTTATTTATAGATTTATTAAATTGGGTCTGTTAGGATTGTTTTCTCATTTTAAAAAGCAATTAGGATTCATGAACTTGCACAAAGGTATAGCAACCAATTTATTTAAAATTGAAAATGCACATAATTTTCTGTCCTTTATGTTCTTTTGATAGTTTATTGAAAGTTTGTTACTAATACTAAATGTTGATAAGCAATGGCTTGAAAAGTCGTAAAATTTTTCCCCAAATGAATAATTCAGATTGTCATCTGAAATAGTTTTATATACCAGCAACCTGAAAAATGGGATCTGTTTCAGAGTATGGCTGTTGACCCTATATGCTTCCTAGGTCATTGCTGTAAAGAACAATGTGTTCTCAGTTGAATTATTATGAATGAATTATTGTGAATTAAGGATTACTTTTTGTGTCCCCAAGGATAACAGTAGTGGAAAATGCAACAGGAGGGAGGTATTCTATAAAAAGGACAATGGCACCCTATTTGAACAGGTGAGATAGACCTCTGAAAGAGGCATAAAGAAATGACAAACCTGGGTTTTCTCCAATTAAATCTTAGTTATTTAGATGAATAAACACAAGCAGTTTAGACTAAAATCACCCAAGATTTTTTAAATGTACATGCCAGCTGCATTTACTTATACATTGTCAATCAGACATCTTCAGCTACAACTTTTAACAATATCATATTAATTTTGAGGATTTTAATGCATGATTGGAATTACACATTAATTATTATGGGGCTATTCTTTGTAAAAAAAATAATAATAATAATTTGCGATCCATGGCTGTAGCCCTGGACACCCAGGCCGAAGGACTCCCCTGCATGTGATTATACTAGTCTGTGGCCTTTTCTGATTTATATTGGCCCAAAGTGCTTTTTCCATCATTCACTGTAACATGTTATTGTCCAACACCATCAAGCTGTGCATGCAGTGTCTTATAACTATGACAACTACCATTGCAATGTAAGCTTGAATATCCAATTCGGTCACTTGGAAATGCTGTTTGAACAGTCAGTATTCTAAAAAAAAAAACGTAACCGATTTCAGCGTTTAGTCCTGCAGTGTGATCAAAGCTTAATATTGTCATTAGAGGTTGCGTCATTATAATTATTACTATAACCCTTCTAAATTGATCTACCCCAGCAATGTCGTGGTGTCATCTGTCATCTGATTGGCTGCACTATAGGACTGTCAACCAGCAGTCAGCCAACCATCTTCAAGTTTGTTGGGAATATCAGTAGAAAAACAGAGGTATTTCCGTCATATAGCATTTTCACATTTTAAATAGTGTATGTAGGTGTTTATATTGTACAGTGTTTGTATTAATTTTACTTTTACAGCACTAATACAGCCAATTGAATTTGTGAACTTATTATCATTCCCTTGATTAGGTAAATCAGATGAGCAATTTCAGGGTTGCAACAAAAATACAAAATGTCTTCTTGTCCTGTGATTCAAGTTAGAGAACTGCTCATTTCCTCATCAATCTACACACTAAAATAAAACACCCGCTAAACAGCAGGAATTCTTCAATTAAAGGCACATGAAAGACCGCTTGGAGTTTGCCAACAGGCACCTAAACAACTCTCAGATCATGATAAACATGATGCTCTGATCTGGTGAAACCAAGATTGAACACTTTGGCCTGAATGTCAAGCATCATCTTGAAGAAACCAGGCATTACTCATTACCTAGCCAATATCACCCCTATGGTGAAGAAGGGTGGTGGCAGCTTAATGCTTTGGGGATGTTTCTCAGAGGAATGGTGAAAGGGCACCTTCCAAGAGGACAACAACCCAATGTACACAGCCAAAGAAAAAGAAAGAATTGGTTTCGGAACAACTTTGATGGCCCATCCATCGAACGTGTCGGAAGAGACTTGAAAACGGTTGTGCAGCGACACTTCTCATCCAACCTGACAGAGCTTCAGAGGATCTGCCGAGAAGTACATGTGTGCCAAGCCTGTAGCGTCTTACCCAGGAAGACTCAAGGCTGTAATCCCTTCCAAAGGTGCTTCAAAAAGTATTGAGTGAATCAGTCTGAATACTTTGGTTGATGTAATATTTTAGTTTTTGTAAATTTGCATACATCTTTAACTGTTTTGGCTTGGTCATTATGCAGCTGTGTGTAGATTGATGGGGGAATCAAAGCTGATCCATTTCAGATTAAAGCTGTAATGTACCAAAATGTAGAAAGAAGTGAATAGGTTTGACCAGATTCACAAATTTTAATTAGTGATCCACTTTCACATGTATTGATGTTGTCATGCTGTATTTCTTCACAATTTTTGGTGTATTTCTGTTTGTAGTTGTGATCCCTTTTCCAATCTATTCACAAATCGTTGCCCAGTTTTACTAGTGTTGTTTTGTTCACAGTTCTCAAGAGTGCAGGTAGAGCTGGCGAGTTGGGGTTCACTGTCTTTCAACCAGACCATTTATGCTGAGTACCCAGCTATTGGTTTCCAGAGTGTAAAGGTGAGTCAATTGTTTGAAAATCACTGTTATTCTCACTCTTCTACTCACCCCATTATTTATCTCTTCTAGATTCTTTCCATCTTGGAGACCACACCTGAATCCTCTGCTGCCCTTGTCACTACCCTCAGTGTTGGGTTTTCACTGTTGACACTGGCAGTCATTTCTTGGGTTCTCTACAAGGTGAGACAATTTGATCCTCCAACCCTAGCTTCAGCATGCATATCCCTTTGAAATTCTAACCTCGACCCATAAGTCTTCTGTCTGGTTTTGGAGTGGGAAAGAGGGAGGGTGAGACCAGAGAGGGATAGAGGAAACAACTAACACATTATAACTTGATATTTTTAACTATATTTTCTCTGCCTATCTCTATGGAGACTGGGGAGGTTTTTAAAAGCTCCTTTTTAACTCTTCAGATTCTACCATCTTTCCAACTACACGACATTAGTACATTATAATACAATATTGTGAATATATTGTACAATCAACTTTTTTCCAGAAGGGTTTTTTCAAGAGCAAAGAAATGCCCCATGATGGTGTAATGGACCGTGCAGCTGTCAACGCAGCCCCTGACGACAAAATCAGTCTGACCGCTGACAGTACTTCACAAAGGGAGACCACCTTGTAACACAGTCCTGCCCCGCCTCTCTGGTGTTGTCACCTGGTCAATTTTATCATGCTACTATTTATTTATACTGTGACAAGACCAATATCAAAACAATTTGAACAAACACAAAGTTCTTCCTTTATTATCAATGCAACATTAATTCAGACATTAACATGTTAGAAGTAGCCACAAGCCAATCCCTACTGAATATGGGTACTGATTTAGCAACTGCATGTTGGGACTAAAGTTTTAATTTAACTGTCCAGTGTTTCTAGACTTCATTAAATGTTATTGCATATTACTTACATTACATTTTCCTTGCATTATTGAAGCTGTTCTTCTTAGTAACAGTGTTGGGTGTCTGAATGTGAACACTTTTTTTAAACGTGTGTAGAACGCTGATTCAGCAGCTCATCCTTACCTGCTGATTAATCAGTCAAATCTCTGTAGTACTGGTGGCTTTTACCCTCCTCCAATACACACTTTGGCACAAAAAGGACCATAGCAAGAATCAACAACATTATCAGAAAATTTAAAAGTGAGGTTTTCACTGGTTACTATCAAACTTTTTTTTTGTTTAGACACAAGGGCATGGCCAGCAAGGGCAAAAACATATCAGGCACAGGTGTGTATTACAAACAGAGTTTGTGTATGTTGGTCTACTATTACCGCAGGAGTCAAAAAGGTTAACTGCATGTGGATTCTGCAGACCCTCCACATACATTTTTGAGAAATCAAGGTATATAGTACACCATGGGTATTTAACTCTTAGATTACAGGGTCTGGAAAATGCTGTTTTTCTGTTCTACCTCATCTTTAAATGCAGCCACTTGCCCACCCAGTTCTAAAGAAACCCCTGTCTTGAGGTTTGCAGTGATAAAAGGGAGTGGAATTGGTTTTGTGGTCCTGAGTTTGAGGGCTATACACTAAAGCTGCTCACACAATTGCAAAATGATGATTTATATGAAACACAGTGTAGACAACCACAAAACCCTAAAACCTCAACCCTTGTTGTTTTACAACTTGACTATAGTTTGCATTGGGGATAATGTCAACCATGCAAATATGTTCACTCATCCCATCAAGCTAACTCAAGGGACAAAAGGGCAGCTTTTTTGTAAATTACTCTGTCATTTAAGACTGAAAACAGCATCCAGTTCCAGTAGGGATTCCACTATTAAAAGTAGTGAAGGTAAGTACGTAGGGGTTGTCTAGTTTGGGACTGGAGTCCAGCCAATAAAACTGTCCAATTATGTGACATTCAACAAAGAACTACAAGGGGAGAACCAAATGGGAGATAAATAATGTCACTATGCTGTTTTTAGTCATTATCAGACGTAGGGCAATTGTAGTGCAGAACAATGTTAATGACCAGTAGAAACTAATGTCACAAAGAACTGAAAGTTTTGATTTCAAGAGAACAAATTCCAGGAATTGATCCTTCCTCACACTGTCGCAACAAAATCTAAACTGACTGCAAAACACTTCTCAAAACCAACTTCCACATTCTTCCAAGTGTTTATGAACATGACATGTGTACCAACATGCACCCTAA
Organism: Esox niger; assembly: GCA_016801105.1. NCBI lineage: Eukaryota > Metazoa > Chordata > Actinopteri > Esociformes > Esocidae > Esox > Esox niger. The sequence goes on along the minus strand of JACXGJ010015861.1, from coordinate 2,828 downwards.
AATATACATTCTTGGATCCAAACTATATTCTGGACAGAAATCAAGACTAGGGTATATTATCATTTGTTTTCAAGGCCAGGAATAAAGGCTACCAGGAAACATAGTTTACTGTCAATGCCATGCAGAGACTTGAAACGACTGGCTTATGATGCATTGTGGCGTCAAGGCTGTAAGGACAGATGGACGGATGGGGTAGAGTTTTCTAGGACACCCAAAAGATTCACATTTTCCAACTAAAAAAGAAAGAGCTGTTTTCTAGTCAAGGTCGTCCCTCATGATTTTTGCATATTTCCCCAGAAAAAGTGCCTACTGAAAACAAACCTTGTTGTTCTGCTAAGGGGAGTCTGTGAGCAGTATACACAGCAGTACATTTCCATCAGTGGTTATATAGTAAATGCTTCGCCGATTTGGTTTAGAAGCCCAGCGGGTGAGGGGAGACTGTGCCTCCGTTCTCCACCATGGCAGCGGAAATAGCCTTTATGTTCTTGAAGACCTGGCTGGTGGAATTAGACTTCAGGTCTCTGACGTTCTTCATTATCCTGTCATTGGCCTGATGGGAACCGAGAAGAACAGGTGAGTAGGGGTTTGATCTGGGGTGGGGGCGTGTGAGTTAATGCGGGAGTGATACACTTACCTCAACACACCAGGTCTCACACAGGATTTTCTCATGCTGGGCAGAGGCATGACCCTGACTCAGAGAACGGGATGCCCTGAGAGAGCAAGAGAAGGTGAGTAACCATTCTTCCCCCTTGCCATTCTTACTAGAAATATATACATATTGCTACTACGTAGTACACAGATAGAAGTAGTAACATTTAGAATGCATATATCCTTTTGAATGATGTGTACTTTAACCTCCCAATTTACTCACAAAATTAACATGCTATTTGGAGACATCACAGCTAGTTGTAATTCTCCTTAAGGTCTCAAAGTTGCCCCTTTAAAGGACAATAAGCACCCAATGCAGCAGAGGAGATTGTGTCTGATTCCAGGTGCAAAATGGCCTTTTATGCCAATATTACATATTTAATTAATTTCACACTGTTTTAATATTCATATAGAGAATGCAGCAGAAGCTTCTCTTTCAGTCAAGCATAGTTTGGTTCCCTCATGGGGTCAACTGCATCATTAAGGGCTCAAGGTTAAACTTTTTATTCAATGGGCGGTGAATGTTTTATGCAATGTTTTATGCAAAGAACACTGTATGTAAGACTGCAATTAAAGTGTTTTTGTTGGATTAATCACCTAGACACACGGTGTTAAATAAATGAATATTAAATTTTCGTGTATTAACAATATAAAAAATGTTAATGGGGTTAATTACTATTGTAGCTGGAAACAGCAGATTTTTTTATGGGATATCTACATAGGTGTACAATCAATCCAATCAAATTAATTTTATAAAGCCCTTTTTACAGCAGCAGCTGTCACAAAGTGCTTTTACAAAACACCTGGTCTTAAACCCCAAGGAGCAAATAACAGAAGTGTTGAATTTTAGTGGCTAGGAAAAACTCCCCAAATTTAGGAAGAAACCTAGAGGAACCAGGCTCAGAGGGGTGATCAGACCTCTTCTGGCTGTGCCAGGGGTAAACATAATAAGAGTCCAAAAGGTACTAATTAATAAATGAGTCCAGAGTCTATTTAAACGTAGTTTGAATTGGAAGCACGACCAGATGGACAAGGACAGGGACAACCGGGGGGTTTCACATTGATTTGCCTATGCAAGGTTGGCATGAACTTCGTCAGGTATCGTCTTGATCTGCGACACAACCTGGAGGACTTTGGACAGGAACAGCAACGAGTCAAGCCTGGTACTCTGCAGGTACAGAGGCCCATAATCAGCAATCAGCAATCCTGTGTTCCAATGGCACGTAGTGTTTGGCTAACTGGCTAACTGATCATTAGAAAAGCTTTTTGCAATTTTTTTAGCATAGCTAAAAACTAAGCAGATTAAAGAAGCAATAAAACTGGCCTTCTTTATACTAGTTGAATATCTGGAGCATCAGCAGGTGAGGGCTCGAAATGGCCAGAGGCAGAACTTTTCTTGAGTAATTGTGTTCATCTTAATTTATTGAGAAACAGTCAAAGCTGTGTACTACCCCTTCACAGAACAGTGCAAACTGGCTCTCGCACAAATGAGCAAGAGGATCAATATTTTGTTATATCTATTTGGAGAAAGACGCCTCACGGGACCTCAACTGGCAACTTCATTAAATATAACATGCAAAACACCAGTCTCAATATCAACAGTGAAGAGGCTACTCCAGAGATGCTGGCCTTTTATACAAATTTGCAATGAAAAAGCCATATCTCAGACTGGCCAATAAAAAGTAAAGATTAAAATGGGCAAAAGAACACACACTGCACAGAGGAAGATTGGGAAAATGTGTTATGGACAGATTAATCCAAGTTTCAGGTGTGCCGATCACAAAGAAGAACATTTGTGAGAAACAGACTAAATTCAAAGATGTGTGTTTGATGCCATCTGTTAAGCATGGTGAAGTAAATGTAATGGTCTGGGGGTACTTTGGGGCTGTAAAGTAGGACATTTATATAGGGTAAAGGGGATCTTGAAGAAGGAAGGCTATCACTCCATTTTACAACACCAGGCCATACCCTGTACGGTGCTTGATTAGAGCCAAGTTCCTCCTAGAACAGGACAATTGCCCAAAGCACAGCTCCAAACTATGTAGGAATTGTTTAGGGAAGAAGCAGTCAGCAGGTATTCTGTCTATAACAGAGTGGTTAGTACTGAGAGAAGGTAGGCTTGAGAAACTTAACACAACACAGATGTACTAACTAACTCTTGAGCACAGGTGTATAGATAG
>JACXGJ010015860.1:0-12981 GCA_016801105.1 Esox niger | reverse complement strand
GACATGGTGAATCTCTACAGATGACAAGGTGTTTCCAGACATGGTGAAGGTCCACAGACGACAAGGTGTTTCCAGACATGGTGAAGCTCTACAGATGACAAGGTGTTTCCAGACATGGTGAAGGTCCACAGACGACAAGGTGTTTCCAGACATGGTGAATCTCTACAGATGACAAGGTGTTTCCAGACATGGTGAAGGTCCACAGACAACACAGTGTTTTCAGCCTGATGTGGTGGTTCCTGACAACCAACACATATTTGTCCTGGTGAGGCTCAAGTAGCAGGCCTGTTCTCTCAGCAGTAAGTCTGTTATGTGTCTTGATGGGCTATTTAAGTCAATCCAATTGGCCCTCTGAAGGACAGGTTAGGGTTACTGTATAAATCATAACAGCTAGGCTATCAGCTTCAGAAAGATCTCCCATCCGGAATGTGAGGACAGGTGAAACCTTTAATCAAGTCTGTTATTAAACAATCATCATAACACCTAGTTTCAAATAATCAATATTATTCACTACTATGTGTGTCAAAAAGAAAGGGAGAGAGGTAGAGAAACGGGGGAGAGAGAAAAAGAGAGTGAGTGAGAGAATCGGAGAGAGAGAAAGTGGGCCAGAGCAGTACAGAAGAACAGTTTCACACGCCCTCAGTGGCTGCAGCCCCATTAAACCTCTATAGAGACTCTGTCAAAGTCACAGCCAAAGGCATTCCCATGCTAACTACCTAGCATAGCATCGGGTATTGCATCACAAAACTTCCTCTGCTTTTATTTACTGTACTCTGGACTGATACTGGACTGTCACTATGTGAATTACTATTCAGTTTCTGTCACATCCAAGGTATCCCTCATGTAAGTAGCTAGCTTAGCACAAGCACCCCATTGGCTTCTCAGGTAGTGTACCGTAAAGACACTTCATAAAACAAGACATGACGTAATCCTCTATATCCATCAGATAGAAGGGGTCTCTGTCAAAGCATGAGATCCCACTGCATCTGTTTGAAAGGCACAAGACTGTTGAACACTTGAATTGAGCTGACTGAACGCAAAAGATCATGGTTGTGAGGGAACCGCCGATACGCATCTGAAACATTATATTTGATCGTATCCCAGCAAGCCCAGGATATAAAGAAATATACAGTATCAGTTCACATTGAATGAATTGATTGTATCATAGTGTCATTCCACATGGATTATTCCCATGGATTAAGTGAACTAGGAGCGCTGTGAATGCGAAGGCCTAATTTCCCTTTTACAGACAATAAATAATGCAGAATCAGTGCAGTCAAACAAGAAATGTACCTTTTGATGATGACTTTCCACTTAATTAACACGACATGTGTATGTGTGTGTGTGTGTGTTTATGTGTGCGGTAGACGATGTGACAGACTGACTGGGAAACAGACTGTTATTTCCTGTAAAACAATTTGTGTCATTTTTAAACCAGGAACCAGCAAGCGACTGTCTTCCTTGTCCTTGGTGTAATAGTGGAGCATGAAGTGGCTGGTTGAGGACAAACAGTTGTCCTCACCTTGTGGTACAAACTAACCTGTTTGGTATTTACCTCCACGGTCATTTGTTATTACCATAAGTGTGGTAATATAGAAAACGACGCAAGGCTTATTTTGCAGGTATGGGTATTTAAGACTGAGTTAGGTTAACAGGCTGGTTGACATACCAGAGGATCTGTAATCTTAATTTCCCCATACTCCTGAGTAGAAAGCCTGGAACAGACAACGACGATTCTCTGAGACTGTTTTACTGTGAACACAGTCTATGGAAGGTATGAGAATAAAGACATGCTTATGAATGGGATGAATAATGGATAAGAACATATGCTGATGGTATGAATAATCCAGTCAGAGGTTTATAGGACACCAGCTACAGCACAGCTACAAGCCACAAGCTACAAAGAGTACATCCTCGCTTTCCACAGAGATGGTACGACAGCCTGCTCCCAAAGCCAGACAGGTCAAGGCACTTCACCGGACACACTGTACGGCGCAATTTGGTAACCGGCCGTGGCGATGACACACCCTAACCAACACTTGCACCGAACCAAAGACAAAGCATGTGTCCTGAATGGCCTCCTTCTCCCGCACGGCCCTGTGGAACGTACTTTTGACCGGGTGCCATGGCTCACTGTGTGGAATAGGGTTTCACTGGGAACTCAGTCATGCTCCAGCCCACCGTTCATACCCCAAACTAAAGATAGGGATTACATAAGGACGTTAAATGTGGAAGAAGAGTCGTGGGTTGAGGTATTTATGCAAAACAAGAACAGGAAAAAAAGAGGTCCTCCAGAGAATCCTCAGCCAGTGGATGTGTACCGTCCTGGCATTTCTATTTCTGCACCAGTGCCATGCTTAGGGAAAATATATATGGATTTTGAGTGTTCATCATCAGCCTCAGAGTGGATGCGTAGCGCCGCTTGTCATGGAAAACAATTGCCTGTCTAATCAGCTTTTCAGGAAAACTAACAGGTCGACAATAGCTGGGATGGCCTAGATTTGTGAGTGGTGTGTTGTAGGTATGCAAGCCTTCAGAGAAGCTCCATTACTGAGTATGTTTCTGAAACATCTAAATCAGTAGACTAGGTGAATTACATAATGGTGTTCCAAAAGCCAGTGATACCCTGAACAGTCAGAGGAAAGTCAAAGGCAGAGGCCCAGGAGGAGAAATCAAATACAATGAAACCATCTATTTGCTGTTGGCCTTGATAGGTGAAGAAAGGCTCAGTGGTGTTTGTCCACACAGACAATATTACTGTAATACCAAACAATTATCAGATCACATCTGAAATACACCACAGCTGATAGTGCTTTGCATTGGACTGCTGTCGGAGGAAATGATCCAATACATCATGGAGTATGCAAGCCAGCCAAGAAGACACACTGGGTGTGTGTGTGTGTGTGTGTGTGTGTGTGTGTGTGTGTGTGTGTGTGTATATATATATATATATATATATATATATATATATATATATATGTATATATAGACACACACATACACACACATAAGTAATGGCCATAGCAACCAGCCTGTAACTATGGGATGAACTTGCAGTGTTCCATTTTAACTGCTGCTCCAGTGAGGGGGGCAATGTTAATGAATACAAGAAGTTTATTCACCTGGCTGAGAGGTAGTAGAGTAAATAAGAAAATCACAACAAATCATTATATACAAGCACAACACTGACTGAACACAGTCTGTAGACAGGCTGAACACGGTCTGAACAAAGAAAAGCAAATGTGAGAAAAATAAGTATTTCAATTCGATGACTAGCTAATTCTGTGATGTCTATTATTTTTAGATTAAATTTAGAAGATTAAATGTACGAGAATCTTCTATTTTCTTTTATGTGAGCAGTGAATAATTGGCATGGCCCATTTACTGAATCTGACTGCTTGCCCCAGACCCTGTGCTAGATTAACACATTTCCACATTGACAATCATACACAAAAACACACTGAGGTAGAATACATGAAACTTAACAGAGATCAAGATTGAGGTAGAGCTCATGAAACGTAACAATGATCAGGATGGAGGTAGTGCTCATAAAATGTAACAGTGATCAGAATTGAGGTAGTGCTCATAAAATGTAACAGTGATCAGAATTGAGGTAGTGCTCATAAAATGTAACAGTGATCAGAATTGAGGTAGTGCTCATAAAATGTAACAGTGATCAGAATTGAGGTAGTGCTAATTAAACGTAAAAGTGATCCGGATTTTGGTAGAGCTCATGAAACGTAACAATGATCAGGACTGAGGTAGTGTTCCTGAAATGTAACAGTGATCAGGATTGAGGTAGAGCTCATGAAACGTAACAATGATCAGGACTGAGGTAGTGTTCCTGAAATTTAACAGTGATCAGAATTGAGGTAGAGCTCATGAAACGTAACAATGATCAGGACTGAGGTAGTGTTCCTGAAATGTAACAGTGATCAGAATTGAGGTAGTGCTAATGAAACAAAGTGGGCTGGCTTTCTGTTCTTTCTGCTTCTGGAGACTCAGACAAGGGTCTACTGTAATTAATGCTTCTATTCCCTGTACTGTTCCATACTCCACACAACTGTCCACAAACATTCATGCCAACATCCGAACACCCGATGATGCAGTGAACATCAAGGACTGTTTCTGGGCCAACCACCACACACACATTAACAAATAGCGGCTCAGCAATCTGCATTTCCCCCCATTTAGCACTTGATTCTTGACACACACTAGACTGTACCCACACGCTCACACATACTCATTTTTCAGCAAACAACACACAAAATCATGCATAACATGTTCAAACATGCACACTGACTGTACACACACAGACACACACACACAAGACATGGTAATTCTACAAGCTGCCACATACACCAAGGGGCGTGTTATTGGGTCAGAACGGAAACGGACTCTGTAGAATAAGTGTAAACTAAAGAGGACATGTGAAAGTCACCCCCTGCAGCAGTGTTTGGTTGATATTAAGGAGGACTGGTAAGGTCCCACACATCTGGGCCAGTCCAAATGATTTCACACATCACCATCCACGACACCTCAGAGCAGCCATGCAATAATCCAAACCCTTGTTTGTGACTGACCTGGGCTGTCGCTGGGGGGTCTGCCTCCGGACCTCCTCCCCCAGGCGTCCCACGGAGGGCGAGCGGGAACGAGGAGGGCGGGGAGCACCCCTCCCCATGGTCCTGACTGTTCCATTGGGACTTGGCATCGGTTGCGGCCGGCGAGGGGAGAGGTTGCTCAGCGGGGAGTGACTTGGGGATGGCAAGGGAGACCGGCTGTTCACGCTCAAGTTGTTGTCACTGTTGGAGCGGAGGAGCGCAGGGCGCGGCGCGGCGAGGGTGCTCCGCGGGGCCTGCTGGCGCCGGGCAGGTTGGGCCGGAGACTCTCTAAAAGGCACTGAGACCAGGCAGGGAGAGAGGGAGATTGAGGGTTGGAGGACAGGAAGGAAGGCGGAGGAGAGGGTCATTTAAGCAGTGTCTCAACATGGAGGAGGTCATCAACTGTAATTTCATACTGTCGTCATTGTTCCACCAAAATAAACTGGTTGACTGACGGGATAGAGAGTCTCTGTTTCAATAGATATCCTTAAGGCATTAAGACTCATTAAGCCGTAGTGAAGATAAAAGGGAGAGCTCCTGGGCTTAGAGCAGAATGCATAGCTGGGTGTTAAGAAAGACTCCATTCAACTCTGGCTATGACAAGACTCCTGGTGGAATTCCCACTTCGTTTGATGCGTTTGACTGTCGGCTTACTTTGCTGAAGCATGTTTAATGATGACGTTTCTATATCTGCTGCCTAATAAATACCAGGGTGGAAAAGGACCCGTAAATACAGAACCACCAGGTTTAACGCAGCGAAGACAGGCCAATTCTGTGGCTTTGGAAAACAGACGAAATCACAGGACAACACTGGCATGACGGAATGAGCCAATTAAAAACACTTCCAAAAGATTATTCATTGGCCCGGGGAAAGATTCCAATCCTTAAAGCAAAGCGTAAAGCAGTGCTACTGAACAACTCTGCAAAAAAACCTGTATTCATGAAGGGCACGTGGGACCGGTGCCACACAAATAAGTGTTGACCTATGAAAGCCAAAGAGAGGTAAGGGGAAGACAGTAGCCTCCCCCACCCCCATCAACTCCACAAAACAAGCTAAAAAAGCTATGCAAAGTGTGTGTAACATAAGTTCAACATAGCTCCATCACAACTGCAAAATCTGCCTACTTGTCATTTCTTTTTAGCCTCCCGCTGAAAAATTAATGTTGTTGTTGATATTGATAATAATCCATCAAATAAAACTGCGATTGACATCTAAAGTATATTATGCAAACAAATACATTTTTCATGCTAAATTCTTCCTAAACTTTGGGCCAACATAGTCAACTTTTAAAACAATGATGATAGCAGTAATCAACATATACATAAACAAATGAAAAAATTGAATTCTAAATAATAGGGTTTGAACAATTTCCTAAGTTGCTAACAGTTTCTATTAAAATGTAATTAACATGCTACTTTTTAAGAAAAAATTTGTGAAATACATACGGAACAGAAGCCCTGGTGTAAACTTTCAGTAACCATTGAAAACGAACACATAAAAACCAATACAAAAGATATTCCAAATCATCAAATAATTCATACCTTCTTTCTTCAAGGCATTCAGAAAAGACTTCATTTCCCCCCTTTTTCCTTATTGCTTAATTTTTCATTAAAAACGTGGAGCTATATATTAATAGAAAAAGACAAATAGAAAATGTATCCGAGTTTTGTGGGTTGAGAAAGCAGCAGAGGACAGGTCCAGTAGTGTGGAGAACGGGAGGGAGAGAGGCTGGCTGGCCATGCAGGAAGACAGGCTTGCTGGTGACAGGGACAGCCCACCCCACAGGATTCTGCCTGTCACTGACGATGAGGATGGGAGCACAACGCACCAGCTTCACACATCTCCACTTTCATCCCTCTCACACACACTGCCTGCTTCTCTCTCTATCACAGACACACACGCATGTGTTCTCTCTCTCTCTCTCTCACACTCTATTTCCATCTCTCTCTTTCTCACACACACACACACACACACACCCTACTTCCATCTCTTTCTCACACACTCTCTACTTCCCTGTCTTTCACACACAGACACACACACCCTCTCTCTCTCTCTCTCTCTCTCTCTCTCTCTCTCATTTTTTTGCCCTGCGCACATACAAACACAACCACCACACACACATGCTGTCTCTCTCTCTATCCCACCAAAACTACCTCTTTTCCCCTGTCTCTCTCTCTCTCTCTCTCTCTCTCTCTCTCTCTCTCTCTGCCTCTCTAATTCACTCGCATACACACACCCACACACACCCCATGTTTCATCCATATTCACATTCAATAGTCCTAGCACTGCTTCACCAAGTGTCACATTCAATAGTCCTAGCACTGCTTCAAGTGTCACATTCAATAGTCCTAGCACTGATTCACCAAGTGTCACATTCAATAGTCCTAGCACTGCTTCACCAAGTGTCACATTCAATAGTCCAAGCACTGATTCACCAAGTGTCACATTCAATAGTCCTAGCATTGCTTCACCGAATGTCATATTCAATAGTCCTAGCACTGCTCTACCAATTGTCACATTCAACAGTTTTAGCACTGCTTCACCTATTGTCACATTCAATATTCCTCGCAGTGCTTCACCAATTGCCATTGTCCATTTTCCTAGTTCTGTGTAACCCAGTATCACATTCCAGCTTTAACTAGCAAAAGATTTAAGGTAAAATTGTGTCAATTCATTTATTATAAACATTATTGTTGCGGAAAGATCATCCAAAATATTGCAACTCACAGTACACTGGTAAAATAAAGTAACCTGAATAAAACAGAAAAAGTTGTTTTGGGTATTATGTAACTTTCTGATGTAAATATCTCTAACAAAAGATTCATAATTACAGCTTTTCAAATCCTGTCTAGTGGAGAATTGAATAACTTATTCTAGAGATTTTTGGTGATTATCAAACATTATTGAGCACAGAGAGCTCAATCCATCAGCAAATGTGTTTAGGGTTTTCAGTAAGTATTGCAAGATAATGTATTTGCATCTAATGTTCAAATCGGGAAATTTGGGAATGGCTTGTCTCATGATTGAGCACCATCTTGCCTGATGATCTGATACCCATTGTCATGATCCATTAAACTCAATGGCACATCTAGCTGCATAACAGAAGTAAACTTTTCTGTCTTGTAACAGGTATACAGCATCAATATATTTTTTATGTCCCACAATCCATGCAAAACACAACCACATGGTATAATCGGATGTGCGAGATGTCACAATCTTGGCTCATAAGTTGCGACACAGAGCAGGTCTACACATAGAAATTAGTTACAAAAGAATAATATATGAACTAAATAAACCAGTAGATAATCCAGTGAGATGTGATAGTCAGCGTAGCAGTAATATTGCAAGTGGATGATGGGAGTGACTGGGTGAAAGCATATGTTGAAAGGTGAAGAACAAAACGAAACAAAATCTAAAAACAACTGAAAAACATGCTTTCAGAAGGAAGGCTCCCAAATGACTGTGAAGGTAAGCCTAATAAGCCCCAGACACAGGTGCTCCCAATATCACTGATGACCACCTCAGCTCCGCCCACCAACCCGACAGAAGGGAACAGTTATGCAGACACAGCGAGAGGGCCGTCACAAAGAATATTAAAGACTTGCAAAAAATTTGCCATCTTTGCATATTTTCGATATTTAAAAATGAGTTTGGTAGGTTCTTAAGATTTTTTTGGGATTTTTTATTTAACCCATAGCAAATAAGTCCATAGCAAATATATATATATATATATATATATATATATATATATATATATATATATATATATATATATATATATATATTCCATTGTCATAATTGTTCTCTTAGGTTTGACAAATCTCACAACATCAGCCATAAAACTGAGCAAAGTTTTCAACACAAATTAGATCTTTTTCTATTTCATAATATTTGACACAACAGTCCCTTTTTAACATATTTTATGAATTAAGTCAAGTGAATGCATGTTAAAAATTATCTTACTACTGTTTAGGTGAATATATTTCCTCAACCATTTTATAGAATATAGTAACAGAAGAGTAATGGTGAACGTACGCTACAGCAAACATTTTGGGGTCACCAGAAACGTTTTCCATGAAAACATACATTAGTTGAGTTTGAATTGGAAATATAACAAAATGAAGGAAGTATAGTCATTGACATGGTTAGAAGTAATGCTTTTTAATTGAATTAATAATTGTGTCCATCATATTTTTGTCGAAGAATCCTCCATTTGCAGCAATTACACCATTGCAGACCGTTGGCATTCTATGTGTCAGTTTGTTGAGGTAATCTGAAGAGATTTCACCCCATGCTTCCTGAAGCACCTCCCACAAGGTGGACTGGCCTGATGGATACTTAATAGTTGAGACTGTGCTAGCCTCTCCATAGAGGACAGAATACCAGCCGACAGTTTTTCCTCTAAATAGTTCTTGCATCCATTGTCCCCACCATGCTTGACAGATGGCTCCAGCATCTTTTCAGTTGGTCTGAGTCTCACAAATGTTCTTCTTTGTGATCCAAACACCTCTAAATTTCCAGTGTCTGTTATAATTTGTCCATCTTAATCTTTTCTTTTTATTGGCCAGGCTTTACCTATAAGGCAAGCATCCCAGAGCATTCCAGAGTTGCCTCTTCCCGGTTGACATTGGGACAAAGCATTTTTCCTCTAGCTCAGTTGTGCACCAGGGTCTCCCACTCCTCTATCTATTCTGGTTAAAGACAGGTTGCGCTGTTCAGTGAAGAGAGTAGTACACAGTGTTGCACAAGATCTTCAGTTTCTTGGCGATGTTTTGCATGGAATAGCCACCATTTCTTAGAACAAGAATAGACTAACTAGTTTCAGAAGAAAGTTCTTTGTTTTTGGCCATGTTGAGCCTTTAATCGAACCCATAATTGCTGACGCTCCAGATACGGAACTTGTCTAAAGAAGGCCATTTTTATTACTACTTTAATGAGTACAACAGTTTTCAGCTGTGCTAACATAATTGCAAAAGGGATAAATTAGCCTTTTAAGATGATAACCTTGGATTGGCAAACACAACGTTCCATGGTTGTTGATAATGGAACTCTGTAGGCCTACTACATAGATATTCCATTAAACATCAGCCATTTCCAGCTACTCATCAGTTTCCATTGACTTGCAATGGATTTTTTTTTACACTTCATGTATTCTAGACATGTGACTATTGTTGAAGTTAATGTGATAATCTCTATAGATTTTTAAATATATACACAATTCATACATATATGTACAACTCTGGAAAAAATCAAGCGACCAATGTACCTAAACTTTTTTGGAAAGGAAAGAAAAAGGTGCAGTGGAGATGTATATCAAAACTTTATGCTTTAGCTTTTTATTAAAATTCTACAATTTGTTTAGTGGTGGATTAGTTTATTGTACTATATATAGTACAAAGCTTGAGTGGACTATCAGTTAGAAGGAATATTTGATTGTAATTTGCATATGTGTTATTGTTACTTGTGTTGACCTCTTTTATTAGCTTACTATTTTAAATGAACCATATTATCTGAAAGTGATCATATTATAATTCATGCTAATGATATTACCATGGGAGGCTGTGAAACATATGGTGGTGAGAGGTGTTGCTTGCAATCACATAGCACCCAAATTAAACTGGCATAAATCAATGTTCAGTGGGAGCGAACGGAGCTGTGAGAGATGGGGTTTTAACCCTTGCTTTCACAGGAACAGCTGTATCGGAAACAAACCCTTTGTGTTGCTAGGCAACCTTAGCAGGGAAGTCTATATTCGTCACTTGCACGTTGCTTGCTTGTTGGTTGTGAACAAATCTGATTCTTTATCTATGTTTGGTGTTCTTCCCAAGCATTTACATAACAAGACCCATTTCAAATCCTATAAAATGTCAGACTCAGCACCTTCTAGGAGTTAAAACATCATGACCCCTTCAGTTGGAAATTCTCTTTCCATCAACTTTCCCTTAATTGCTTAAAATAAATCTCAAGCTATGGATGAGGTCCATAGTACCCCAAATATTATCATATTACATATTGTGTTAAATGTATTTTGATTCATTCTAATGGCTCAGATGATGACATTACACTGTGTAATGTGCTGCAATAGTCAATGAGTAATTATTAAACATAATGATAAATCGAACGTTGTCAAAGGCTGTATTTACACATGTCTCAATCTGTAATATTTTTCACCACCTGGTAACTCGACCAATTGGATGAGCCCAGAACATGATCTTATATTAAAAGATCTGATGTGATTTTTGTTTAAAAGATAAATAAGTCGGGTAGAATATCCATATTGGGCTTCTTGCTTATAATTAAGCTTAAATTACTTTAGGCAACAGAGGATGTGGGAATCCCTAAAGACCACCAGTTCTCATCACTGGCACACCTGGTAGACAGCAGCCTGACAAGTACCGGCCACAGCTCACCTCCCCAAGGAATCACATTAACTCTTGAAAACCTCAACATCCTCAGTTGTAACACCATCTACTCAGTCAATCCAACACGTGACCAAGGGAGGCGGCAGCCTGTGTAAGATCAATCTCCAATGAACTAAGGAAGCCATTTCCGAACACCAAAGAACCAGATTGAGCCATAGAGATAGAAAAAGCCTTCTGGCATCCACAAACAACCTCCTATGGATAAGTGATACTGTGAAACACACTGCTGATGAGTCAACAAGGATAATTGTTCACAGGAAATGTGTATAGAAAAAACAACTTCTTAGAAACAATCAGTAGAAAACAACCAACAGTGAATATACTTATATACTGTACACAGCACATTAAGAGGGTCTCGAGTCACAACCAATCAGATCGCAGATCCCTTCAGCCAATTACATGGATCTGGGAACCATGGCAACCACAGAGTGCCATGACTAGCTATATGGGACAGCTATGCATGTAGTTCTCAGTAGAACAAGGCAGTGAGTATAGAGCATTAAGCTCGTCACGGGTGATGGTTTCAGCGCATATCACTACACGTTGGATCAGAAAGTGGGCTGGCCTTCTTGGAAGTGTTGTAGAGCTACACACTGCAGCCCTCTTGTGCATGAAGCCCTCCTAAATTGCCACTGTAGCTGACTTTTCTTCTGACCTAAGAGTCACAGGCCAGAAGACCTAACTTTAGGGATATCTTTCTTTGGAGATCCTTTGCTACAGTTTAAAAGACCTGCATTCTTGATAAAAATTGCAGTTACTGTACAAACCAATGTTCATCATGCCCAAAATTAGCTTTGAAAAAGTATCTTGCACGAGATAGCTCGGATGATCAACATTACGACAAGTTGATCGGACCTGTTTGTCCAGCACGTCCCTCCGATGCTCGATTGGATTGAGATCTGGGGAATTTGGAGACAAAGTCAACATCTTGAACTTGTTGTGTACCTCAAACCCTTCCTGAACCATTTTTGTTTTGTGGCAGGGCACATTATCCTGCTGAAAGAGGCCAATGCCGTCAGGGAATACCTTTGCCATGAAAGGCTGCACATGGTCTGGAACACAATGCTTAGGTAGGTGGTACGTGTCAAACTAACATGAATGGCAGAACCCAAGGTTTTCCAGCAGAACATTGCCCAAAGCATCACACTGCCTCCGCTAACTTCCCTTCATCCCATAGTGCATCCTGGTGCCATGTGTTCTCCAGGTTAGCAGCGCACATGCACCTGGCCATCCAAGAGATTTAAAAGGAAACTTAATTAATCACACCAGGTCAGCTTCTTCCATTGCTCTGTGGTCCAGTTCTGATGCTCATGTGCCCATTGTAGTGAACAGGGGTCAGCATGGGCAGCCTGACTGGTCTGAGGCTACACAGTCCCATACGTAACTGTGATGCACTGAGTGTTCTGACACCTTTATATCAGTACCAGCATAAACCTTTTCAGCAGTTGGCGCTACAGTCCGTTGATCAGACCACACAGACCAGCCTTGGCTCCCTACGTGCATCAATAAGCCTTGCCCGCCCATGACCCTGTCGCCGTTTCACCGCTTTTCCTTCCTTGGACCACGCAAGGAAGGAAAAGCGTACCATGTACTGACTGGGAACACCACACAAGGGCTGCTGTTTTGGAGATGCTCTGACCCAGTCATCTAGCATCACAATTTGGCCCTTGTCAAAGTCGCTCAGATCCTTATGCTTGCCCATTTTTTCTGCTTCTAACACATCAACGTTGAGGAATGCTCAGTTGCTGACTAATATATCCCACCCACTGACAGGTGCCATGATAACGAGATTATCAGCGTTATTCACTTCACCTGTTAGTTGTCATAATGCTGTGGCTGATTGGTGCAAATGAATAAAGGATCACTATGTACTGTATATATATTCTGTTTTATTTTTACAAATAAACACTATCCAAATAAATTACTTTGTTCAACGCTAAGACTTGCACAGTACTGT
>JACXGJ010015859.1:0-12987 GCA_016801105.1 Esox niger | reverse complement strand
CTGATGACGGAACTCACCCTGATGACGGAACACACGCTGATGACGGAACACACCCTGATGAAGGAACACACCCTGATGACGGGACACACCCTGATGACGGGACACACCCTGATGACGGAACACACCCTGATGACGGGACACACCCTGATGACGGAACACACCCTGATGACGGAACACACCCTGAAGAAGGAACACACCCTGAAGAAGGAACACACATTGATGTCGGAACACACATTGATGTCGGAACACACACTGAAGACGGAACACACACTGAAGACGGAACACACACAGATGACGGAACACACACAGATGACGGAACACACACTGAAGGCGGAACACACACTGATGACGGAACACACACTGAAGGCGGAACACACACTGTGGATAACAGGCACAGTGAAAACGGGACACACACTGTGGACGAAACCCGTGCCATGAACTGTGAAGGAACTCCAACCGGGAGTCATGATGAAACACAAAATGACGTGGATGTGGAACGCCCAGACACTTCCCTCCCAGAGGAATGGGATCCAGCAGCCGGCCTCCATACACAACCTGGCCGTCGTTTACAGACTCTCCCTGGGGACGCAGACTGTAGGGACCTGGCACCGGCTCACAGTGTGTGTGTGTGTCCCATCTACCCCCCTCTGACATTTGGTTCTGGCCCGTTTGCAGAACAGGCGTTCAGTTACCACGGCGATGACTGTTCGGCCGTGGACCACCCTGAAGGGTGTGGCCGGACTACAGATTTGTTTTCGCTGACAAAGGTGTACGGGGTGGACCCCAATCAGATTGACATGTATGCCTCTACCCCCTCCTACCAGATACAGTTCCTGGCTCAGGGGTCACTGACCGACCCTACAGAGGAGGACACTTTGGGGGTTGAAGGTCAGGGTGAGGAGGGTGGCATGGTGGACATGGTGTCAGAGCTGCTGGGAGATGAACCTGCCGCCCCTGGCCTCCACCCCACTGATTGGACGCATTCAGGCCCAGGGCCGGTGGAGGGCTGTGGAGGATGGGCCCGGGGTGCGGGTGAGCCCCCTGGCACCATCTACAGCCCTCTGCTGCCTCAGGGCAACTGTCTCTGGGAATGGCATAATCAGTACCAGCCTGTGAGTACCTCAGGGCTGACGGAACTGTGTGAGCAAACACGCGTGTATCTGTTTGTCATGTGAGTTCCGGTTGACCCGGCTGAGTCAGGACCGGAGCGCAGCGTTGCGACACGCCAAGAAAAACACGCTATGCGATTTGGCCACGTCGGTTTTTGACTTTTGATGACACTTTGATGTTGTTCCCCTTGCAGGAATCCACCCCAGTGTCTGAGCTCAACCCCAACGCTCAGGTATGGGCCAATCACACGTTTAGCCAGGACCCCTCAGAGCTTTACGCCGACGCCCTCCAACCATGGCTGGCCATGCCCTGTCACCCTGACAACCAGGAAGGTAAGCATGTGAAAGTAGAATAAAAGGAAACGACGTCCAGCCCTCATCGGGGGTGGAGCTACAGAGTGTTGCAAGCGTTTTGTTTGACCTAGGATTTTTTTTGGTTTGATCAGAGTACTTTATGAGATTCTTTTCAAATGACCTTTTCACATTGCCAGTCATTACTTTCAGAAAACATTCCCATGCCAGGAATGCTGTATATATATATATATATATATATATATATATATATTCTGGTTCCTTGTTGAGTTGTGAATGTTTGTCTAGTTGCTGTTAGTTTGCTGGGTCATCTTACTGACTGGTAGCGCACTCAGGTGTTTTGGCTGCATCCCTAATTACAGTTAGGCTGCTCTTTACATTGTTGTGATGGCAGACAGATGTCGATGCCCTTTCTGACTTGAAATTCTACTGAAATCAATATACTGTGGTGATCCATGCAATAACAGCAAATTGTGTTGCAAGATTTCCTGATTTCTTAAGTCCTTTCACCAAGCTTCCAGTGGTTTCAGTACTCTGTGGAAGCTTAGGGCATTTATCTGTAATAATCCAAGCTTTTGTCAGATTTTTTATCACATTTATGTTGATGCTCTGACAGGAAACACAGTCACCCTTCGGAAAGTCCTTCTGATGTGTCTTTGGCGTTATCATTTGTGTAATTGTTCTGCTGAAAAATATAGCTAAATGGTTGATTTCCAGTGGCTAAGTAAATACTAATATGTAATGGTGTTACGTTTTCCATGTAAATACTAATATGTAATGGTGTTACATTTTCCATGTAAATATCAATATGTAATGTTGTTACATTTTCCACGTAAATACTAATATGTGATGATGTTACATTTTCCATGTAAATACTAATATGTGATGGTGTTACATTTTTCCTGTAATTACTATTATGTATTGGTGTTACATTTTCCAAGGACCTAATTCCAACACAGACGAGGCTCAGCTGGAACCCAGTGTTGTAGAATTCCCTCCGGTCACCATGGAAACCCTGCCAGCCAATGGCCTGGTCGGGTACAGCTGTGTCTCAGGTACTGGCTCGGCTGACTGATGGAGTTTTGTTTCAGATGACGGATGATGCAAACAAATGTTGTTGATGTTGTTGTTGTTTTCAGAGGAGCTCATGGCCCAGCTAAAGAGCTCTCTGGAGTCCTGTCTGTCTCGGTATGTATGATTGGCCAGTAGGAATTTAGGGTCATTTTGATTGGTTGGTATGTTTTTTTCTTCTGAGTGTCTGATTTCCCCATAGGGAGAACCTGGCCAACGACCTCTACCTCATATCCCAGATGGACAGCGACCAGTATGTTCCCATAGCAACGCTCGCCAACCTCGACCACATCAAGGAGCTCAGTACGGACTTAGAGCTTATCTCTGACGCCCTCAAGTGTGAGTTACCTTTGTAATCCTTGTTTACGTACAGGGCCTGTGAAAAGTTTGGACACCTGAACATCAAAAGTATGAAATAACACCTATGGAATCATGATGCAACCAAAAAAGTGTTGAACAGATTACAATAAATTTGATATTAAAGAAATAAAAAAGGAATTAGATTCCTATAACACTTCTTTGGTTATTACTTGATTCCATGTGTAATGTCATAGTTTTGTTGTCTTCACTATAATTCTAATTCTGTGTGGAAAATAATCAAAATAAAGAAATACCCTTGAATGAATGAATGTGTCCAAACGGTTAACTGCTACTGTATGTGGGTTAGATGTCGTATTATATAATTGGTGCAATGCTTATTTGGTGGGGAGGCCCTTACTGTCTCCTATTTTCTGATTGGCTAATAGCCTTGCCGCTGGTGGAAGTGGCAGAATGCGGACAGAAGGTACGACCCAGTCAGGGTCGCTGTATCGTCATCCTCCGAGAGATCCCAGAGACCACACCCCCAGAGGTATGTGTTCAGTGTTGACATGTGTTCAGTGTTGACATGTGTTCAGTGTTGACATGTGTTCAGTGTTGACATGTGTTCAGTGTTGACATGTGTCTCAGTGTTGATATATTGGGTGTTTGAGTGTTGATGTAATGTGTGTTTCGGTGTTGATTTAATGTGTTTCGGTGTTGATGTAATGTGTTTTTCTGTGTTGACGTAATTTGTGTTTCAGGGTTGAATTAATGTAATGTCTATTTTCTCAAAACGCCAGGAGGTGAAGGCTCTGTTTGCTTGTGAGAGCCTCCCCAAGTTCCAGACCTGTGAGTTTGCCCAAAACGACAACTGGTTCATCACCTTCAGCTCAGAGGCCGACGCTCAACAGGTACTAGGGAAACAGAGACTTAATGGTGGTGCTTAACAGGTACTAGGGAAACAGAGACTTAATGGTGGTGCTTAACAGGTACTAGGGAAACAGAGACTTAATGGTGGTGCTTAACAGGTACTTGGGTGACAGATTTGGGTTGGGGGATTAACAGGCACTGGGGAAGACAGGGCTTAATGCTACGTGCACACTGTCCACTCGCTCAACTTGCACTGGCGAGCTGTCGCTGAGCCAAAACTAGCATGCACACTGTCTGCTCAGGCACGTAGTCTCTTCCTAATTTCTTTCATGCATCCATTTTTTTTAATTATATCTGTATGAATCCAGAGAAGCATCATAAATCATGGGGGAACTAAACGCAATCATAAGATTCTCTCTTTTCAATATATTTTATATTTCAAGATGCAGAGAACATTTGCCCTGCCATTGGTAGTCGCCAGACTTTGTCACTGCCCGCTCGCTGGTAATAAAGTTGAACATATCTCAACTGTCGCTGGGAGATTTTGTCTCTGAAAGTAGCTCCGCCCACTGTTGCCGTGATTTGCTGGCTCTCGTTGAAAATGAATGAGTGTGTGCCTCTTTGTAGCTCTAGCGAGCGGACATTGTATGTGTGTAGGATAACAAGTACTGGGAAAGAAAGACTTGGGTTAGGGGCAGTGTTTCCCAATCCTGGTCCTCAATCCTGGTCCTCAATTCTGGAACTGGGAAACATATTTGGTTTTGCTCTAGCACTCAAATGTTGCCCTACCAATTACACACTTGATTTATGTAATCAACCTAAGTCTATAATTTAAATCAGGGGTGTGAGTGCTTGGTCAAAAACAAGTATGTGTACCCCCTTTGGGTCCCGAGGACCAGGATTGGGAAACACTGATTGGGGGAGGGATCATTTAGTTGACATGTAATTCAGTTACTTTGTGTTTGTGTTCAAGGCTTTTCAGTATCTTAGAGAGGAGGTTAAGACATTCCAGGGGAAACCTATCAAGGTGAGTATAAATGTTTCCGGTGCTGATCAATCCAAAGATTATATCGGAGCACAATTTCATTTTATGGGATCGTAGTTTGTCTAATTAAAATAATGAATGAGAATTGCCTTAATTTGTTAAGTACATCTATACATACCCAGACTTTTACTTGGCGTAAAGATGCTACTAGTGGTCGACAACATATACAGACAGGAGACACTAAATCTACTTGAAGTTGACATATGGTGCATATACACTACAGTACAGTACCTGGCTTATTACAGTCAGCGCACATAGATTTAAAGGCCCGTGTTCTATATGAATTTACATATTACCAGATACATTTATCTCTCTGTTGTTTAATTGATCAGGCACGGATCAAAGCCAAGGTGATGGCAGCCATGTCTTATGCTCCAAAGAACGACTACAGGCCCCTCCCCATGGACCACTGTACCAATCAGCAGCCTTACAGCTCGTACTACGTCCAACCCACTTTCCAGCAGGCCATCCCACAGCTTTACCAACTGACCAACCAGAGCCTGACTGTCATGACCAGATACACAGACCCCGCCCTGGTAAGATAGACACCTGCTCACACAAACACATCCTGATTGAACAAGTGTTCTCTCTCAAACTGGGTTTTTCGATGTTCATTCCATCAGATGGCGTCGTTCCCCAGCTTTATGGAGGGCTTCCCAGAATGCCCCAGTTTCAACCTGCCCTCTTCCTACAGACACAGGTATTACGCCACTCACCTCTAATTCTGGAGGGACGTCTCTCTGCTTCAACCACGTTGTCTTTCCGTCTCTCTTTGTCTCCTTCTGTCTGTCTGTGTTAAATCATACTGAACTAAGCCGAGCTTGTTTGTGAATGGCTAGATGTAGGAGGTCTCTTCTTGTTTTGTTTTTGCTCTACGATGGATCCCTGCTGGTGGTGGGTAATTGCCTTCGTATAGTCACATTTCAACGTATTTCTCCCTGCTCGACCAATCAGCGTTTGTTTTACGGCCAGTGCTACTGAATACGCGCAACGTGTTAAGAACTTGGAGGTGTGCACAGAGGCGTCTCTGGGAGCTACGGTTGCACTTTGCAGCGCCTTTGGGGAAGTGTTGTGATGTGTCATCTGACCTCCAGCAGGGGCTGTCACCGTGGGCAGCGGCAACAGAGGCAGTGGTCTGGGGACAGGGGACTTCTGGGAAACCCCAACTTCTTCCAGCAGCGTGGACCAACAGAATGTGTCCCTGGCCCTCCCAGGCAGGGTCGGCAAAGGTTACCAGGCAACGGCCGGAAGGACGGAGAAGGGGGTCGGCATGAAGGAAGGGGGGTGTCAGGGTCCTCCCCCGGCGCTGAGAGAGGAAGGTGATGACCTTTAACCTCCTGCACTTAGAAACGAGACCTCCTTTAATCAATGGAGAATTGACGGGCTCGGAAAACTGTTTTCAAGGGAACTGCAGAATTGAATGTAATGGTTTTCTTTCTCTATTTATGTCTGCCAATCTCATTCTGTCTCTCTGTTCGTGTGTCCCTCTGTGTGAAGGAGAGGTGCTGCTGCTCAAAGGAGAAGAAGAGACGATAAGCACACTGTGAGTCCATGGAAAGGCGGTTCTGTGTTCTGTGTGTCCCCATGGATGGATGTATGTGTGTATCATTTAGTGCTGTTGAAAGTGTCTGTGTTCATGTGTGTAGAGAGCCCCGCCCCAGTCGCCCCCTCGCTCGACATCTCCCAGTCTGGAGCTCGGCCTCGCAAGCTTCCCCCCGCTGTCCTCGGCCATACCTACCTCTGAACCAGTTGTAACCAGCAAACACAGGTCAACCAGCAATCACAAGGTAACCATAGGTCACATCCACCATCTCATTCACACAAGTCTGTACACTATTTGTAAGATTGTTTTTTGTGTTCCAGAGTACAATTATAGACAGCGGTACCAGCCAGTCAACCACTGTGACATCACAGGAGCTTGGGCCTATCACAGCCTTTCCTCAGATAAGCCTTCCCATAGTGTGAGTACATTTTCCTTCTGTTGAATTGTCATTTACTGGGTCCCTTCCACACTGTGTGTTGTGTGATAAATTGAGGGCAAAGGACTAAGGCTGGCTTATTTATATTGTTTTTGTTGCTATCCCACAGGAGTCTAAAGGAGACCACAGCTTCTCCCAAGGAGATCACAGCAGCTCCTTCAGCCATAGAAGAACAATTTCAGACCGTGGAGGAGACCGGACCAGCAGCGGTGAGACAACTCGGGGACAAACTGATTGTTAAGAAATGTTTAGGTGAAGCTGAGTCTACCACATAATGACTGCACCTTAATAATGTTAAATGGTTTATAAAATCTGTTTGATTTGAAGGCAAGAGACTATTGAGATACAGGGATGGTCTACTAAAGAAGTAGTGCATGCTGGGAGCTGACCTGACCTGTGTTGTGATTGGTCAGGAGTCCAAGAAGC
This sequence comes from Esox niger, assembly GCA_016801105.1. Classification (NCBI taxonomy): domain Eukaryota; kingdom Metazoa; phylum Chordata; class Actinopteri; order Esociformes; family Esocidae; genus Esox; species Esox niger. The sequence goes on along the minus strand of JACXGJ010015859.1, from coordinate 5,875 downwards.
CGAGCTATGCTGAGATCTGCCAAAGGATACGAGCCAATCAGACACATGATGCGAAGCCAAATGATCACACAACCTTAGGGGCGGGACTTGTTCCAGCCTATCCTGCACAGGATCCTAACCCAGCCTAGTTACAACACTTAGCAGAGTGACTTCCTCACAGTGTGCTGAGGGGAAGAAGTTTTTCAACCCAAAGGGGGAAAAGGAGCTATACCCGTGTTTATGATGTTATTTAAGAGGAAAATGTGAGCCAAGTAGTATCCATGTTTCTTTGCTGCCTGACTATTGGTTTTCTGTCTGACTGACAGACCTCTCGAAATGCTTTAAGCTACTTACCTCTCTAAATACTTTATTTTTCTTTTATTGATTGACTTCTTTGTTAATGACTATTTAGAGGATCTGACATCAGACTGCTGTTTTAAAATCACAGTCTAAATAACTGGAAAAAGTTAAAGTAGCTACAAACTGTCAGACAATAATTGCTGAGAGGCTAAAATACTGATATGAACCTTTGTTTTTGCATGAGTTTTAGATTTAATTTACTGACATACAGTGTTAGACAAAATTCCCCTCAGTTTGTTAACTGGTTTATGTTGAATTGGGTTCAGGCAGGGGAGCATGTCAGTTACAAACTAACATTAGAGAACCATCTCAGGGGTTGTTTCTGTATACATCAAGCACAAGTTACATGAGTTAACAAGTTGAATTTTATTTGAATTGGAGAAAGGGATGAGGCCGATTCTGGAGAGGTTTGTGTGTAAAGTTTTCAATTTCTATTTCCTGTTTGAGATTTGGTTTGTTAATGTGAAAATATGGATGCAGATTTGAGGCACAGTTGAAAAAAAGTTATTGTTTCATTTTGTTCTGTACAGTTGTAAATAATTTCACTAATGTGATTAAACACGTGCCTTAAAAATAAACAAACGAAACGTTTATTTTCGCTAAGTGTTTTACCTTAACAATTACAGTTCTAACGTTTATTCAAACATTTTTGATATGAATGAATCTGTTTAGGAACGTACTAGGTATGGAAGCATCCTTCCTGTAAATGCAGACTTAATGTGAAAACGTCAATAACACGTGATTAAATTAATAAAATAAAAATATCTAAAGACATTTAAAAATAAAAGAGCCCTTTCGAGTACTACAGCATCGTTCCAAAACAATATCCTGTGAAAACAATCTACAGATTCCGGAGGAAAATGTTACCCGCAGTCAGCTGGATACCCTAATTTCTCTCATCAAAGAACAACTAAATGGACATCTTTTTCAAATTCATGAAGTAGCGGTGTTTGAGTTGGGCGGAAAGTTTGCCTTCAGTTAGAGGCCTCGCCACTTGAAACCGGGTGAAACTGGCCTTCAATTACGTCGCTGTCCGCTTCTTTGGTGCTGAATGTCTCATCGCTGTAATTACACATCTTTTGTTCAGCACCATCTGACCTTTTCAAGTCGTCTGGCGACGAGATCACGTGCTGTTTTATGTTATTAGAACATTCGGTTATGCAATAGGATACTACACTGATTCCCATTAAATGATTGGTTGTGGTTTCACCGTTTAACCAGCAGGTGGCAACATTGCTACAGTCAAGTGAGACACGAGTGTTCAATGCGGTAGCAAATACCTTTAGCAATCAGAGGATGAGTAACCTTGTCTGAGACTTGAAAGCTTAAACCGAGCTCCTAACGCTAAGCCTAGTGGTGGGCAGGCGAAATGGCTCCAGTCCTTGGGCTTCATATATGACGACCAGAGAAACAGTCGTGTTGCCATTATTCAACTAGGCAATATTAGATATAGACACATTCAATGCAAATGTTTTTTATTCGGGTGTGATTCGAGAGGGTGTGGTGATTGTGTTGTGGTAATACCCCCTCCCCCTCCCACGCGGCGCCCCCTTTCGGTTCCTCAACGTAGCGCGCCACTCCTCTCCTCCATGCGTCACGTGACATCTGTAGGAGCCGCAAACAGCGCGAGTCTCATCATCAGCACCGCATCGCCAGGCTAGCAGCCTTGAGACCCAACGACCAACCGACCCTCTGTAGTCACTCATCACATAGACGATTCAAACGGAGTAGACTAGACTCCTAACGAGGCCATGGCGGGGCCCTGGTAAACCGATAAACAGATTTATTCTCTTTGTTCGTCTCGACGCACCGCTCGCCGCCACCGAGGAGGGGCCGCCAAATATCGCTCTCTCTCTGTGGCGGAGCAGAGGAGGGGAGACAGTAACAGAGAACCGAGGGATTTTTTTACGGGATAATCTAATGGCAGAGCGCGAGGCGTCGCCGTTACCACTGGAAGTTCGTGCCCGGCTGGCGGAGCTTGAGCTTGAGCTGTCAGAGGGTAAGAACACATCCCGCATGATCCATTATTCCCTTAATGTAGAGGAATCTCTACAGTAATGGCTCGTTCCCCCAGACCCCCTTTCTCTCCCCTGCTCCGCCCCTCCAGATGTTTGTCATAGCGGCCCTCCCAGCCTGCTCTAGCCGGGACACAGTAAGGGGAGAGCGGCAGCCTATTGCCGGATTCACCCACCTTTCTTTGTCTCTCTGGTGGTGACACGGACACACACACACCCGGTCCGGTGCTCGGTTTGGGTATTAAAACACGGTATTTGACCTTGAGATCGGTATGGAGTAGACTATGGTTAGTCCGTGCGGCGGTGGACCTGTACGCCTGCCTGTGGTGTTCTGTGTGCGTTTTGAAGGCCTATGTGTCATGCTCAAACGGATGGGTTTAATAGCGATGCAACACTGCATTGTAGGCGACCGCGGTGTGTAACGGCGTGTGTCCGTTATCTCGCAGGGTGTCTTGGCCTGCACGCTCAACGGCTGATAAATAATGACTTTAAGGTTTGTTTTAACCCCGGCGTCGATTGCATCAAAAATAAAATTACTCACGATGTTTTAAATGGCAACCAAGCGGATCCACCAATGGAATGCAGTGATTTTGTCAGATACATTTCTCATTTGTCTTTGCGTTATATAATGTTGACATATTTTATTCATACAGGCTACGTTGTGTACTCTATAAATCGCTGTCCACACAACGCTTCAAGCCTATGTTGAGTGTGCCTTAGCGGCCCCTGCGTGCTTTCGTGCACGTGTGCGCGTGCTTGCCTTTGTGTGTGTGGTTTACAGTACATTCAGGACACCCTGTTGAATGCGTACAACGTGTTGTTGTTTCAACATTTTCATACCGACGTCCCTGCAAAAGCTATTTACAGCAGAAACCGGACACAACAGACGTCACCCATTGATGCCGAAAGACGGGTGCTGCCAGTGGGTTTAAAAGGTGGACCACGGACCTAGGTGTGCTGATCCTGATGCCATCATCAGGTGTCACTTTGTCTCCAGGCCGATTGCCGAAAGCTTTACTGGAAGTCGGATGTAGGAGGTAGCAGATGGACCTCTCTATGCTGGTTCTGATTTTCTCCAGCCGTTCCCTGGCTCTGGTGCTCCACAGCTCCCACTCCCACATTCCTGTGCTCCTTCCTGTGACCCATTAGGTGCCTGTGCTATGGACACAGGGTGTCCGTGTTTGCATGTGCGCACGAGCAGGCCTACTTGCCGTGTGTGTGTCCGCGTGTGAGCCCCTGGGCTCTGGACACGCTTAGAGACAGAGAGGACACTGGGACGTGGCTTTCAGCCTGACAGCCCAAGGTCCCCTATAGCATGACGAATGCCCCACCCTGTGTGTGTGTGTGCGTGTGCGTGCGTGTGTGTGTGTGTGTCAGTGTGTTTGGCTTGAGGTGAATCGGTTGCTGTGGCAGTTATGTGTGTAGATTTATGATTGGCGATTGTAATGGATCCACAGATAAAACTGAAGTCTGAACGGGAGGGCGTTGGAAGTCAAGACAGAGTGGAAGAGACGCTTTGCCAATCAGTGTGATTTGATTAGGCCACGATGGCCAATGCTGTAACCAATCACAGCTGGCCGGCCATTGTTGTGTTTCTGGGGATCAGTGTGAGCACAAACACACACACACACACACACATACACACAAACACTGGTTTTATTCCCATTTAAAATCAGATTTTCCATAACCCTAATCCTTACTTTAACTGCAATTGTATGCTTTTTCCAAAATGAGGACCAGTATGGGGACCAGGCGAACGCCTCATCACGGGCATGTTTCACTACATTTCAGGGGCCAAAAAAGGAGAATGGAACATGAAGACACACAAACACACTGTTCCCCAACTATCTGGGTTGGCTTGCAGTCTTCAATCACTTGAAGGAAAATGGACATTTCTGTTCTTTAACAATCAGTACTGATTGGGAAAGAACTGACTTTTATCTCTTGCATCGTTAAACAGCTTCAGGTGGTTGTGACATGGCCTAAATGTTGTCTGTTCGCTGAATAATACTGTCAGAGACCGGGACAAATTACATTTTCAGGCGAGGGAGAATACGAGATATGTCTGAAATCGGCATTTTAATAAAACTCAGTGTGATATTCACAAACACACATTTATTAGCCCTGTTTTCACATCTGACTGCTGGAAATCCAAGATGGCCGCCAGGCCTTCTCCAGGAGAATGGTTGCTAGGCAACTCCCTCCCTGCTCTGCTGTGCTGAGAGAGGAAGATGGCGTCTCCCTGTGGACCCCAAGTGTGTGTCTGCGGGTGTGTGTGCCTGTGTGTGTATGTGTGTGTGTTTGAGTATGCATGCGTGTGTGAGTACAGAAACAGGAATGCCGTCATGCTGTTGCTGATCTGCCGAAAAGGCCTCTCAGAGATAAAAAAACGAAACACGCACAGCCTGAATATCATAGCTAGCAACAGATGAGCAGATTGGACCCAGATGTTCTGGCCACCTTCCATGGTCAGATTGTGAAACATTCTCTCTCTCTCTCTCTCTCTCTCTCTCTCTCTTACCCCCACACCCCCACCGCAATACACAGGTTTGAGGTTTCTGAGGCCTCATGCCAAAGTCAGGGTTGACCGATACTATACACTCAAACAACTCTCTCTCTCCCTCTGTGTCTGTCTCTGTTTCACCCTAATTCTATCTCTCCCTCTCTTCTTCCTTCTCCTCCGCTCTCTCTTTCTGGCTTCTCTCTCTCCCTCACTCCCTTCCCTCCATCTCTCTACCCCCTCTCCCTATCTTCTCCCTCACTCTCCTCTGCCCCCACCTCTCTTCCCACCCCCCTTCTCTCTCTGCCAGGTGACATCACACAGAAGGGTTATGAGAAGAAGCGGTCTAAGCTGATAAGGGCCTACGTTCCTCATCCCGGAGGTATATGAATACACAGTGTCTGTTCTAGAACCGCGTCTGTTCTAGAACCACGTCTGTTCTAGAACCACGTCTGTTCTAGAACCACGTCTGTTCTAGTCTGCTGCTGTCTGTCAGTCTGGGTCAGTCACATGACGAGTCCCAGTATATCAACCACGCTGCATATTCAGTACGCTGAACGCTCCGCCCACACTGAGAATGCTGGCTGTCATTGGCTTTGACGGTGTCTGTTTGACGTTGCCTCATTGTCTTTCTTCCTGCCTTGTTTCTGTGTGTGTGTGTGTGTGTGTGTGTGTGTGTGTGTGTGTGTGTGTAGGTATGGAGGGTATGTCTCATCGCCCACCCTTCGGTCCCCCTTCCGCAGCTCGCTTCCACAGACGACGCTCTTCCGGAACACGCGATGAACGCTACCGTTCAGGTACACACACACACGCACGCACACACACACACACACCTTACAAACAACCTTATATTAGAGCTGTTCTAAGATTCCCTGTAGATTCACAGTTAGGCTGACCTTTCACATGGGGAAGTGTTTTCTGAGATTGACGAGCACAGCATGTCCACCCGTCTCCCCCCGTCCCTCCACTTCCCCATGTCTCTCCCCCCGTCCCCCCGTCCCTCCACTTCCCCATGTCTCTC
>JACXGJ010015858.1:0-12985 GCA_016801105.1 Esox niger | reverse complement strand
AGGAGGAGAGACAGGAGGAGAGACAGGAGGAGAGACAGGAGGAGAGACAGGAGGAGAGACAGGAGGAGTGAAAGGAGGAGAGACAGGAGGATAGACAGGAGGAGAGACAGGAGGAGAGACAGGAGGAGAGACAGGAGGAGAGACAGGAGGAGTGTGCGCTACCATTTCCAGCATAGCTTTTTCAGAAGGGTTTTTCCCTTCTGACTGATGAAGGCCTGATCCCTCTACTGATCCCTCAACTGATCCCTGTACTGATCCCTCTACTGATCCCTCAACTGATCCCTCTACTGATCCCTCTACTGATCCCTCAACTGATCCCTCTACTGATCCCTCTACTGATCCCTCTACTGATCCCTCAACTGATCCCTCTACTTGACAGAAACACGGTTACACCTCTCAGAAGACGACAGTCACAACTGTCAGATGTTCCCCTGAAACATTTTGCATTGATCCCAATGGTTCCTCTTGCCGTCAACCAGGAAGAATAGAACCACTGTTTTTCAGCCAGGAACAGAGGTGTGGGAACCACATGCAAATTATTTATATGAAATGGAAAACTTTGCATGAAATGTTGTTGCTTTTGGAACAGTGTGCCTCCCATTGTCTGTGTTCAGCCTGTATGTGTGTGTGTGTGTGTGTGTGTGTGTGTGTCTCACCTGTTGTCTTGTGGTGTTTCCATCGGTAAACTGTTAGCAAACTGATCACTAGCAGTAACACAACCACACTCACACTCACCAAGATGACCGCTGGAGTACCTGAAACACACACACACACACACACACACACACACACCATCAGTTGACTAGACAGCGCTGAGATACACTGAGACATTTTAATGACATTCATTTATTTACCATATTTGGTAGGTGTTGGTGGTGGCGGTGAGATGGAGTTTGTTTGTGAGCCTGGTAATTGTGAGGTTGGGGATGGTTGTGGTGAGGTTGGGGCAGGTTGTGGTGAGGCTGGCCTTCGCAGTAATTCGGCAGTTGTTGCTGATGTTGCTGTTTGTGTGGTTAGCAGACATAAAGGCAGACAAGCAGGGGGTGCGAGACATTTCACTCCCACGACTGCCTTGAAGGAATTTGTTTCCCAGCAGAAATATTTGTTGCTGTTTTCATAGTTCTCTGCATAGTTACAGATGATGGCATCTTCTCCCAGATAGACTTTTGCAGTCTTACTGCAGCATTCATCTGTCAATAGAAACACACATGAACACAGTCTTAGACCGTAGATTGACTTCATTGACTGCTGATGTTGATCATGGAATTCCATAGAACTGAAGGTTGCTGACAAAGTCAGTATCTCACCCTCCTCCGGCTTCAGCGTAGCGCAACTGTCAAACATTGTAGCTTTGTCCACTACACACCAATCCATCCCATTGTCTTCACAGGGCACATTTCCATTTCTTATTATAGTCCCACATTGGCCATTTGACTCAATGCAAAGGTACTGATTAAAAGTGTTTAAAAGACAGCTAGTGACAGTTCCTCCAGAGGATCTTATCAGTAAGTCAGAGGTCACGGCACCTGTCAACAGAACAATACGAAAATACATTTTATATATTTATCAAGGATTAGTTTAACCTGTACTGCCATGCGCTTAGCATTCCTACAACAGTTATATCACATGACACACACACAGACACAGACACACACACACAGACACACACACACACACATGGTACATCCTGATGTGGACCAAAAAAGCAAAAACCTATTTACACCAAACTTAATTCTGATCCTAACCCTAATCTCCTTAACCTTTATGTTTAAACTTAACCCAGCCCTAACATCCTACTCTAAACCTAATTGTATTGATTAAACCTAACATTTAAATTTGTATTATTACCTCTTTTCCCAACCCTGGACCGAAATGACAGGTTATGTGTGTTCAAAAACACATTTAGTGCCATTCTAGTTCTTTCCATGATGTGATCTTTACACACCAGAAAGAATCTGTTCTCCGGCCAGGCACCTGGATTTAGCTCACAGGGACCCAATCAAGGAGTCCCTAGTGTGTGACAAGGCAAGCCACTATTGTAACCCCTCAGAACCGAATGGGGTCGGCCAATTGCACCGACTCAGTGGGGATACCGGGCTTTTTCTCAAGATGGATTTGAACTCCGACCTCACAGTGATGCAGCTCACAGTGATGCAGCGACATCACCACTTTACCATCCAAAGGACCCAACTGACCTAAGACAGAACCGGACCCTTCTGAATGCCAGATCTCCAGGAACGTGTACAAAAACCAATTCAGTGCGGAGAAGGTTTTACCCCAGATGTTCACAAAAACCTGGATCACATGCATAAACATCCACACACCCACACAGAGTGGAGTTTCCTGGTCTGAGCTCCCATTGTTAATCAGGTGACTATCTTTAAATGTGACACGTTTTGTAACACAGCCGTTTGTTACTTTAGTAACATTTCTACATCAGTGTCATCCATGCAACATTCACACACACCTATAAGTGATCTCGTTCCTAGATCTGATGCAACTGCCGTTATTCGAACTGGGTGTTACAACATTGTTATAGAATGTAATAACAAGCTTATTACCTGTCACGAAGGAGAGAAGGGTGAATATCAGAAGGATCTGCATCTTGTTGTGTTCTGGTGTTCACAGATTCTCTCCAGGTTGGTGTCTCTAGATCTGGTTATTTATAATGTCTCTATAATGCTGTGTTTACAGCTCTCTTTCTCTCTCTCTCTCTCTCTAATGTTAATGTGACTTTCTGTAGTCAACTCTGCAACCCTATCCGTCATATGTACATACATCTCTGTGTTTCACTGTATCTGTTGCGCCAGTAGGTCAAATCCTTTCTGACAGCTCCTCCCTTAACCAATGACTTCTGTTTCCTCATCACAGAGTAAAAAGATAGCAACTGGAATCAGAGAACATTCATTCTGCCGCTAGGGGGCGCTAGTTCCATACATCACATTCCATACATCTATGCAATCTCATGATACAGTGCTCCAATATTTGAATTTATTTAATGGTGGGGGTTTTGGTCCCAGAACATATTGACTCAACCATAACCAGGTATCTTTCTTGTTGACTAGACTGACATACTGGCACATTAACATGTTGAATAACTTAAAAAAAAACGAATCTATGATGGAATTATAATTAAAAAACAAAGAATCCAGAAAAAATCAACCATAAGAAATGAAATGTGATGAGATGAAAAATAAGATAGTAATAAAATACACAGAATGATATGGTTGTTTTAAACATATACAGAATACATAATAATTAGCAACAGATACACAGATCCTAAAGAAAAAACCCAGAAAAGGGATTCATTGACTTTCTCTGCAACATAACGGGGTAACTAATGGACAACAGTACATAAACAGGTCATTGAAAATGATAGTTGAAAGCATTGTGTGAGTGGTGAAGGCGAGAGAAGGATCATCTAATCTTATGTGTTTTTGTTTAAATTAAAACTATATTGACGTAATCACAGGAGGAAGCTGCCCTCTTCAGTGATGGTGATGGTGGCTTCATTGGGGCAGCTGCCCTCTTCACTGATGGTGATGGTGGCTTCATTGGGGCAGCTGCCCTCTTCACTGATGGTGATGGTGGCTTCATTGGGGCAGCTGCCCTCTTTACTGATGGTGATGGTGGCTTCATTGGGGCAGCTGCCCTCTTTACTGATGGTGATGGTGGCTTCATTGGGGCAGCTGCCCTCTTTACTGATGGTGGGGGTGACTGTGGTGGCATCACTGGGGCAGGTGCCTTTTTTAATGATGGCGGTGGTGGCATCACTGGGGCTGCCAGGGTTCATCTGGAAGTCAACATTGGCGTAGTACTGAGTGTCAGAGGGGTTTCTGGGAAAGCCGATGGTGCTGTAAATGGTGGAGTCCGTATCGCCTGTTTCTGAATGTAGGGGGCGCTCCTGTATCTTTTCATAGTAACCATCACCATTACAATCCTGGACAGAATGTAGAGAGGTGGGATGTCAAAACTGAGGAGCAAGAGGGAGGAGTTGGATGAAGAGGAGCACCAAGAAGGCAATCCTTGTCCTACAATCCAATGGAAATTCCAAAATGTAACACCCATAACCTTTAATCTAACCCCAGGCAGAAAACCCTGATTCTGATTTAAATAATAACCCCATGTACCCCAACTTCTACTTTTACCCTCTTGGTCAAAATATCCCAAACAATTTAAATGGTTCTTGTTTTACTATTATTGTGTGAAATGTTGAACCCCTTAAACACACGCACACACAACACACACTGACCTCCTCATTGACCCCAGTGTCTGGGATCACCCTTTGTGATGAGCGGAAGGCTGTGGAACAAAACACACATATGACATCACTCACCTAGAAACACACAGGGACAATGTGACATCACTCACATAGAAACACACAGGGACAATATGAAATCACTCACATAGAACCACACAGGGACAATATGACATCACTCACATAGAAACACACAGGGACAATATGACATCACTCACATTGAAACACACAGGGACAATATGACATCACTCACATAGAACCACACAGGGACAATATGACATCATCATAGATATGTCTAGTACTGCCCCTGAAATTACGACAGCAACGGGTTGTGATGTCATATATTGAGTGTTACCTTACCATGACACTTGCTGGTGTACTGTAATGCACTGTAATGCACTGCAATGTACTGTAATGTACTGCAATGTACTGTAATGTGCTGCAGTGTACTGCAATGTACTGCAATGTACTGTAATGTACAGCAATGAACTGTAATGAACTGTAATGCAAATGACAACTAGATTTTTTTGTGACTGTTTGTATGCGTGTGCATGCGTGTGCATGTGTTAGTGTGTTACCAGTGCCTGAACAGACGTGTGTGTGTCTCACCTGTTGTCTTGTTGTGTTTCCATCTGCAGAATATGAACAGACTGATCACCAGCAGAAAGACAGCCACACTCACACAGCCCAAGATGACCTCAGGATTATCTGAAATGATCTGACATTAGACCTAGCCATGCTGATACATGAACCAATCAGTTGAAAGATCAGAGATACTGAGACATTTTGATTGGTTCATTTACCAGATCTGGTGACTGATGATGACGATGATGGTGATGATGATGAGATGAAGAACATTATGGGTGTTGTTGCTGTTGTTTTTGCTGTTGTTGTTATTGTTGATGTGGTTGACACTATAAATAATGAACACAATTCCGCAGTGGTAGAAAGAGATACAGAGGAGACAATATCACAACAACTGATCATCACTTTAGTTCTTTGTTCTTTGTTCTACACTTTACACTCAAATGTCAACGCAATATGGAACAATTACAATTATTTTAATGAATTAAAGTTTATATATGGACAATTAATTAATCAAATAAGGAACAAGCTATTGCTTCTGCATGTGGAACATTTCAGCTCGTGTAACACGGGACCAACACTTAACATTTATATATATATATTTTACAACACAGTACGCAGCATGTAACTGGTGTAATGTTAGCTTTTTCAGATTTCCGATTTTTTGCTTTAGTTATTTATTATATCTCTGTTCTTTGTCATTTACTTCATCAGTCCAAACGTATGTTACCCATGAGTGGAGAAGAGGACAGTCACAGGAAGTGATACAGAATGTAGAGGTACAGTATAGAGAGACAGTATCTACAGATGCAGTATATAGAAAGTGAATGGCAAATAATGATCCTTGAAACAGACAAGTCAGGCAGACAGACAGACAACACAGACACCGATGTTAAGTGCAGTTAATCTTGTACTTGATGTGTATTGTTCTCCATTATAAGACCAAATCTCAATCTCTCAAACCCCCCCCCCCCCCCGCCCTGCACCCATAATAACTGATCTTGATCTCTCAAACCCCCCCCCGCCCCCGCCCTGCACCCATAATAACTCATCTCAACCTCTCGCCCGCTCAGCTTTTTGACGCTTTAAATTTAGGATGTGACGGATGTGGGTTTGATGAAGCCGTTGGGTACTGAAACGTAATGTTTTGTGTCTTGAACCCACTGAGGCCAAAAAAGGAACACAGAGACGTTACACAGGAAGTCACTGTACCAGAGAGGCAAAAGCCTGCCAGAGATCACTTCAACCAGGCTCCTTTATATGTGTGTATGTGTGTGTCGCATCAGTATTCAGCCTTACAAAAGACGTATTTAGACCCTTTGTCAACCTCCTGAAACTGTGAATACAGGATAATCAAGCCAAATATAACAATACAAATGGCGAAAAAGAAGAGTTATTATGACTCTGTTAGTTCAGCTCAAAACACAATATACAAGCTCAGTAAATCCAACTTCACTTTTCAATAAACATGAGCAAAAAAGACCATTAGACATCAGGATTTAATGTTTTAAGGGACTCCACAAATAATATATTCATGCAAAAATGTATTCAAGAGCCTGTGATATTGCCTTTAGACTTCAGATACTCACAGCACAGTCGTTCCCGCAACCCTGAACCAGCTACATGAATCCCGTCTCGTTCGGTTAGGGAAGACGAGGAAAAGACAAGTTGGGTTATTGTTTAGGGGTTGGATTCTGCACCATGTCCCTTTAATTAAAAGTGTGTCCAGTAAGGACCATGTTTATACTCACTTTTAACATGTAGATTCACCTTAGTAATCAGTGAAATGTAACGTTCTTCTGTCCTCCTGTTTTGTACTCCACACCAGTATGTCCCACCATCATGTTCAGTCAGGTTACTGATGGTCAATGTGAAGCTTTTCTCTCTCCTGTTGTCAGTCAGAGAGACTCTCCCAGACTTAGCAGAAGTAGAGTCAGCAGAGACTATTTCAAAATAAACCTGTGAGTGATTGTCTTCCTTGCAGAAATATTTGGTGCTGTTCTCATATTTCTCTGGATAGTTACAGATGATGGTAGTTTCTCCTCCCAGATAGACCGTCTCTGTGACTGACTTATTGCAGCATTTATCTGTCAATAAAAACATATAACAACAGTCCAATACTGTGGACTTACGTTCTTCGCTGTCTCCCTTGACTAGTGATGCTGAACATGGAGCTAAACTTTAATTAATAGGAGCTTAAGGAAGCTACTGGTATGGAGTTTAATTAATTCTCACCTTCGTTTACTTCCAGCTCCACCTTGGTATAACTGTCAAGCATCATAGGTTTATCCATTCCACACCAGTAGGTTCCTTGATCTTGTCTGGTCAGTTGTCTGATGACCACAGTGAAAACATTTCCCCCAGTGTCGTCATACAGAGAGAATCTGCCTCTGTGTTCCCAGGTGTTCTGAATACCTGTTTTTATTTTATCCTCACAACTGAAACGGTTCCGCCCCATGCAGAAATATTTCCTAGAATGCTCCTCTCTGGAATAATGACAGTAGATGATGACAGTTCCTCCTGGGTATCCAGTCACTATGAAGGAACTCAAACAACCTGTCAATCACACAACAAGACACATGCTATTTCATCCCTATGTAGCTTGTTTTATTTAACTGGTGTGGGAGTTTTTTTCGGATTGTACTCCTTCACAAGTTTCATGAATACAATTCACCTCCAATACACAAAGAATTGTTCCCTTAGCCTTTATCAGACTGTTTGTAATAATGCTGTTATACAGTGTTATAACACGCTTATTACCTGTCATAAAGGACAACAGGGTGAATATCAGCTGGATTCTCATCTTGTTGTGTTCTGGCGTTCACAGATTCTCTCCAGGTTGGCGTCTCTATATCTGGTTAGTTATAATGTTCTGTAAAACACTGTGTGAACAACTCTCTATGTGGTCTCTCTACTTGAATATAAATGTGATAGCTGAAGCGTATTCTAACACTTGATTTCCGTGAAATAGCCCCCGGGTCGTGTGTTATCTCTGATCAGACCTCTGCTAATTGAAATGTGGTCTTAATGTGAAACTGGTAACATTTAGCTGCATTCTGTAGTCTGAATGTGAAACATGGGTGTGAACTGGGTGTACAGCCTGAGTATAATCCTAAAATAAACGTTTGAGTAGGATGGACTGAAGTAAACGACAGCGTGCATAGTTGCACAAACACACATAGAATTCTTTATTTACCACGTTGATTTAAAACCTGTCTCACATTAATGGGCCCCAAGCATAAATCTTTGACTTCAGAATACGTCCCTAAGATCACATTTTTGTTTTCAGTTTTAGGGTCGACCTGAATATTGGTTCATACTATTCCAAATTAATACATGGCAATTTGAATCTTGGTTTGCAGTGTTGGGGTTCAGGAAGACAACATTTTCGTTAACATCCACAGGCCATTGTAATATGTTGTGTTTCCTGAAAAGTATTCCGACCAGTGCCGACAGACAGAGTAGGTGCACAGACGTACTTTACCAACGAGGCATCATGTCTTTCCCTGGACCAGGGATGGGCAGCCTGGATGGGCGTGGGGGACACAGATATTATGTACTGGTCATCAGGGGGCCACAGATATTATGTACTGGTCATCAGGGGGCCACAGATATTATGTACTGGTCATCAGGGGGCCACAGATATTATGTACTGGTCATCAGTGGGCCACAGATATTATGTACAGGTCATCAGGGGGCCACAGATTAACTTATTAGTAAACTAGATCTGATGCTGGTTAACGTATATCTGGACAATTTAAAAATATTGAACAAGCCATTTTTCCGCTCTGCTCATCTTTCCTGGGATTCAGCACGTTTGCTGCTGTGTATTTAAAGACGTGAACCCTTTGAATACTAAAAGTTTTTTGGTGCTTTTCTCTACTTTGATATTTCTGTAATATGTATCATCAAGAGTTTAATGGCTCAAACACACTCTCAGCTACACTTAGAAAGAAACACAACAGCTTTCACGGACCCTGAAATTACTGTTATATGTGTAAACATACAATAAATGATTTCAGGTCTATTTGGTTTCGTCTCCAGCATTTGTTGGTTCCAAACTCGATTAAAAAAGTTCTAACTTGATGAATAAAAAAGTTTCTAAATTCATCCAAGGGCCACCAGTTGCCCATGCCTGCTCTGGACGGACAGTGAAAATTGTAAGTGAACATGTCCCTTAACGTTAGTTCATTTCAATACTGATGAAGTGAACATGTCTGCTAGCGTTAGTTCATTTCATTACTGATTATGTGAACATGTCTGTTAGCATTAGTGCATTTCAGTACAGATTATGTGAACATGTCTGTTAGCGTTAGTGCATTTCAGTACAGATTATGTGAACATGTCTGTTAGCATTAGTGCATTTTAGTACTGATGAAGTGAACATGTCTGCTAGCGTTAGTTCATTTCATTACTGATTATGTGAACATGTCTGTTAGCGTTAGTGCATTTCAGTACAGATTATGTGAACATGTCTGTTAGCGTTAGTGCATTTCAGTACAGATTATGTGAACATGTCTGTTAGCATTAGTGCATTTTAGTACTGATGAAGTGAACATGTCTGTTAGCGTTAGTGCATTTCAGTTCTGATTGAATGAACATGTCTGTTAGTGTTAGTTCATTTCAGTACAGATTATTTGAACATGTCTGTTAGCGTTAGTGCATTTCAGTACAGATTATGTGAACATGTCTGTTAGCATTAGTGCATTTTAGTACTGATGAAGTGAACATGTCTGTTAGCGTTAGTCTATTTCAGTTCTGATTGAATGAACATGTCTGTTAGTGTTAGTTCATTTCAGTACTGTTGAAGAGAACATGTCTGTTAGTGTTAGTTCATTTCAGTACTGATTATGTGAACATGTCTGTTAGTGTTAGTTCATTTCAGTACCGATTAAGTGGCCCAAACACTTCAAGTGAGAGGGGTTTTGTAAACCCGGAAACACATGGTGATCCATGTCACACTTCTGTCACTCCTTCCCTTGTGCCTCCACATCAATATCCACCCCCCACCTCCTCTGTCACTCCTTCCCTTGTGCCTGCACATCCTTATCAACCCCCACCTCCTCTGTCACTCCTTCCCTTGTGCCTGCACATCCATATCCATCCTCCACCTCCTCTGTCACTCCTTCCCTTGTGCCTCCACATCAATATCCACCCCCCACCTCCTCTGTCACTCCTTCCCTTGCGCCTGCACATCTTTATCAACTCCCACCTCCTCTGTCACTCCTTCCCTTGTGCCTGCACACCCTTATCAACCCCCACCTCCTCTGTCACTCCTTCCCTTGTGCCTGCACATCCATATCAATCCCCACGCCCAAGGCTGCTCCAGCTTTCGTGTTCCCTTTCCTCAGATATCATCTTTGGTAATGGTTCCAATACAGCCTTGCAGAGGTCACCGGGGACGATCAATTGCAGAATTTGGGTCCGGATGGGTCTGTGCTTTTAGACTGAACGAACGGGTCCCGTCTCCTGTGTGGTCCCTCAGTTTCAGCAATAGTTACTAGAAGTTAATCTGGTCAAGTTTACAAAGCAGGCTGGACTAAGTATAAATCACAATATCTTCTGGTCAACATCAATCTGCTTGTGCCCACATTCTATTACTTTTGTCTCAACAGTAAATAAAAAAACCCAGGTATTTTCGGGGGGGGGGGGATTGACCCTGCAGGAGTTATCAGTCAAGACAGTGCTATGAAGAAAGGGTGTGCAAGTGTTGATGAGTACAGCAAGGTACACGGCCACACGTTTTGTCTACACCATTTTACTTGGGTTAACTGTAGTAGCAATACAAGACAGTCAGAACACAGGTGGTTCTATGTACACTGGACGATCATCATCACGTAGCTGTTGTTTGGAGTTGTAGAGTTCCGGGTCAGAATCCCCTTCATTCTAGCATGAAGTTCTGATCTAGTTTAGCCGCCTTGACAACCCACTTCAGAAAGATTCCAACGCTGACAGTTTTTACTGGGGAAGGTGTCCAGGGGAGGAGTCTGGAAGTGTTCCGGATCTCTAAGAGATACAGGATTAGTTGGAGCACTGAGAATGGTTTGAGAAGGGGGGGGGTTTCGGGGCATCTTCCCCCTGTTGATTTTGGGAAGATCTACCTCTGTACAAGGACGGTAGTCACACATACACACGCACACGCAAACATGCACGCACGCACGCACACGCACACACACACCCTCGTGCACATACATACACACACACGTCTTTGAAACTCTCCTAATGGTCTCTCAAAGCCTATAGAAATTCATGCACATATCTTTGAAAGAATTTTTGGCAACATATAAGTGTTCCTCTGACACCGGCTGAGTCCCACATGGACCCATGGTTCCTGTGCATCCAGCCCTGGTCTAAAGTGGTGTACTACATAGAGAGATAGGGTGATGAGCAGGACTCAGCCTTTATGCGCTCCTCATAGAGGGAGCGCTAGAACCAATTAATAAAAAAAGCACAGTTGATGGATTAGAGTTACAAAAAAAATTCGAAACAACCCTCCTGGTTCTGGAAATGCTTTGAATAAGATTTCTGGAAATCACGGTAACTCTGGGAAAGAGCAAACAGATTGTTTGCAACCCTAGTTAATTGATAAGCAACTTTGTACATGGGCGGTTTAACACCAATGAGACACAAGGACACAGGGGTAAAGAGAAGAATGGGAGAGACAAGGAAAAAAAAGATGTGAAAACAAACGTATCAGGTAATAAATCAACTTCAGGGAGACCAGCTCGTGGTGACCAAGAGATAGAGAGGAGCCATCATCATCATCACCATCATCATCATCATCATCATCACCATGATAATCATCGTCCTCATCATCCCCATCATCATCACCATCACCACCCTCATCCTCATCATCCCCATCATCATCACCATCACCACCCTCATCCTCATCATCACCATCACCACCCTCATCCTCATCATCCCCATCATCCTCACCACCGCCATCATCATCATCCTGGCTAATATATTTTAGCTATATCTATGACCATCTTCATCAGTTCCAATCCTCATTATTATCAATGGCAACAACATGCATCTTCCGTGTCCTCTTCCTCCTCTTTCTCCCGATCACCACCGCCCTAGTCACAGGCTTGTCACCCGCTGCATCTGTCCGTCATCCTCCTCGGAGGCAGGCTCTGCATACACCACCTCCCCATTGGCCGGGAGGGGAGGGAGGGGCGGGGGCTGGTAGAAAGTCTGCATGTGATTGGGCCTGGGGCCAAGTGGAGGCCGTCCCAGGCTGTAGGGTAGTTCCAGAGGGGGCCGGTGTGGTCGGGGGATGGGGCTGACCTCTGGCTGACCTTCCGGACTGCTGTCTGGATAGGACGAGAGAAGCAGGGGCGGGGACTCCCGGGTGTAGATGTTTGGGGGTGAATCGGGGGAGTAGAATCGCGGGGGTGAGTTTCGGGTGTAGAGCTGCGGGGATTCGCTTCCGGTGTAGATGTTTGGGGGAGAATTTCGGGTGTCTGTATCAGGGGGTGAATTCCGATCTCGGGTGTACACGGGGGAGGGGTTAGAATCCCGGGTATAGATTGGGGAGGAGTCAGGGTCAAGGTCAGGACTGGTAGGGTCGTAACTGTCGGGATCGTCTGGATCACTATGGTAACGGATGGACTGCGCTCTCCCTCCCTCCATCCCTCGGTTCCATTCCTCTGCCTCTCCATCTCTCTGCTGAAAGAGAAACTGCTCCTGCTTTTCTCTCTCCTTCCATGCCTCCATCCCTCCATCCCTCTGATTAAAGACGAGGGGCTCCTGCTTTTCTCTCTCCTTCCATGCCTCCATCCCTCCATCCCTCTGATTAAAGACGAGGGGCTCCTCTTTGACTCGCCCCTTACCTCTTTCTGCCCCCCTCTCATTCCATCCCTCCATCCCTGCAGATCTCTGGTCAAAGAGAAACTGCTCCTCCTTCTCTGTCTCCACCCCTCTATCCTTCCAGTCTCCTACCCCTCTCATCATCCCTCTCTCCTTCCACTCCTCCTTTATTCTGTCTCTTTGGTCAAAAGGAGAATCCTCCTTCCCTCTCTCCACCCCACAATCCTTCCAGCCTTCCACTCCTCTCTCTACTCCTCTGTCCTTCCAGCCTTCCACTCCTCTCTCTACTCCTCTGTCCTTCCAGCCTTCCACTCCTCTCTCTACTCCTCT
>JACXGJ010015857.1:0-12986 GCA_016801105.1 Esox niger | reverse complement strand
TGTAGTGCCCAAATTTATGCACATGCCTAATTTTGTTCGAACAATTATTGCACACTTCCTGTAAATGGTATAAACTTCGTTTCACTTCTCAAATATCACTGTGTTTGTCTCCTATATGATATATTTAACTGATTTTTTTTATCCTAAGAACCAACGATTTATGAAGGAAAATCATGGACATTAACAAGGTTGCCCAAACATTTGCAGACCACTGTAAATCTAACCATTCAATGTGAATACAATCTGAACAACCTAATTAGAATGCTTTGAATTTGAACTGAGTGACCGTGGGTGCAAGGCCCCCTAAAGGATAGACCTTTTTTAAGAGGCAACTAAGACTTTAACGAGCACTTTATTAGTTGGTATCGGTACTTGGTATCAGCAAATACCCAAATAAGAGTACTTGTATCGGTGCATGCCTACCTAATAGTGAGGTATCCTTAATGAATGCTTTATTCCAGCTCAGTGGTAACTCAGTGGGCAAAAAGAGTATGAACAAATGGTTTTGTGTAAGAATACTAGTGATAGCATATAGTCCCCCCTTCAAGAATGACAGGATTAACTAGGCTCTTACAACAAATTTGTAAAACAATCACTCTGGAAACATGGACATAATGAAGGAAGAGATGAGTAATGTATTTTCTGTAGAAGTGTAAACAGGCATGTCTTAAGCAAAAAATAAACAGTCACATTAATCACTCAATCAAAAAAAAAAAATTCAAGCCCTTTTTACATCAGACATTTCACAAAGTTCTCATATAGCAGTAATGTTGTACTTACGTGTAAAATACCTTCACGTTCAGCTATTGTAGTAAAATCTGGTAAAAGGATTAGACCGTTTCAAGTTTCCTTTATGTTAACACAAATATAACATGGAAGCATGCTAAGTGCTAACCTAAACTAACAAAGACTGGAGCTGGCATACTATCTAATCTCTAACCCTTACAGCGCAACACATACCAAGTTCCTAAACAATACAGTTACAAAATTAAATTATTTTAATCCTAGGGATATTTTCAGGAGTGTTCTTTAAGAAAATAAAATGTTCATACAGTATTGTAACAAATTCATTTTTTTTGTAACAAAGGCATCACCATTCATGGTATTTTACATTCAATATGGGTTTTCTGTCTAGTTCATAGTCATTAAATTACAATGCTTTTCCAACTCACAACATACACTTTAACAGGCAAGCGTTGAAATATCCTGTGTACTTTTGTACATTACCGACCTGCAAAACATGATAAATTATGAGAAAGAAAACATGTATTTTCCTTCAAGAGTTACAAGAACGAGCAGGTGTTTGTTTGGATCTAATTCAGTTCCAAGGCAACATGACCACGTCCCTCTGCCTCCTGCTGGTCAACCATAGTAAGTGCCCTTTAATATATGTAATGTATCCCCATACCAAACAATAAATAACCCTAAATGCGACCATACATTTTTTGTGTGTCACACCTATTTGAAGACACAAGTATCCAGCCTACTTTAGTAATAATGGTGACAGCACTGTAATCATATTAACAAATTGGATTATCTTATGAATGATGAATATGACATAGCCTATTCATGCAAACAACTGACTACATGAAAATGCATGTCCTGCATTAGCATTAAACAATTACAGTGCGTTCCCGCAAAAAGCAACACACGTATATGTCTGTTGTCAACATGAACAAATGACACAACACACTATTAGTTAATTAGTTAATTATTAATGATTTAGTTTGTAAATCATTAATAAATTAAGTGTGCATGTGTGTGCGTGTGCTTGTGTTAGACCTTTGAAGTGTGACAAGATTTGGTATTAATCATAGTCTGTTCCGCCATGTTTTACATTTCCCTTTCTTCTTTCGTTAGGAAGGATGTAAGTCAACCATGAAAGCTTTGAAGATGCCATCACCACAAGCTCTCAAGTCTATTTTCATAGAAATAATTCTGACAGTGAAATGTTTGTGTATATGGTCACCGGTGTAGAGAATGTCATTCCTTGCTGTGCATATTTTAGCCCAGGTGTTCCTAACTGAGACAAATTTAGTAATTTGAGTAATTGGCTCCTCTGTTTACCTCCCCTTTTATAGCCAAAGGGCAAATGACATAGGCGATGGGGGAATAGGGGCGCAGTAAGTTACATCTCTGGAATATTTCTCAGCCTTCTCAATTAATTGGCTATTTTCAAAAGTGATTTAGATAAGGTTTGACTTGAATAGGCAGACTTTTAGTCTGTTAAGAGACACTGGGCATGTGTAATCTACACATTTAGGTGTGCACTGATTTAGTTAGCTTTGTTGGCTTCCATTCAGGTGATATCCAAGAACAAAAGTTATGCAACCAAAAAGTCAGGGGAGAGCCATCTTTATTCAGCATGACACGTCGATGTTAACAGTACATCATTTCTCTCTCTTTCTCTCCAAAGAATACAAGAAGATCCACAGTACTTAAACCGAATACAAAGGAGGCGGCCAATGGTCAAAACCAGCCAAATACCCTCCAATAAGAAAGGCCTATACAAATGACCCTTGTATGGGATGTTCCAGCATATGGTCAATGGTCCTATTCCTCAAGCCTGTGACAGTCACATGAGCAACTCCTAGCAGGAGGCATGGACAGGATGTGTGGGGCCCATCAGCATCAGGCAACACATCCTATCTATACACCTCTGCTCAAAGTTAAATCAGTACATCTGTGTTGTGTTAAGTTTCTCAAGCCTACTTTCAGCTTAATGAGCAAAGACAAGTACGACAAGAGAACAGCGCACTTTTAATGTAGGCTAATTGAAGGGTCCAACCTCAGGACCTGTGGAACTGGGTGCTATGCCAGTAGATGCCATTTTTCAAAATGTCCAGTAAGAAATTATTGGACAGTAACACAAGTTTTGTTATTTTTTTCTGTTTAGCTAAATATAGTCTAGTTACTGTTAAATAATGAATATGGGCTTAAAGTGCAGGATCTCAGCTTTAATTTGAGGGTATTGGAGAAAAGGTTTAGGAATCACAGCTTTAATATTAAGGCCCCTCTTTTTCATGGGACCAAAAGTAATTGGACATTTCACTCAAAAGCTGTTTCATGGACAGGTCTGGGCTTTTCCTTCATTATTTCTTCATCAATTAAGCAGATAAAAGATCTGGAGTAGATTGCAGGTGTAGCATTTGGAATCTGTTGCTGTGAACCCACAACATATGGTCATAGGAGCTCTCAATGCAAGGGAAACAGGCCATCCTTAGGCTGCAACAATAATGCATCAGAAAGATAGCAAGAACATTAGGAGTGGCCAAATCAACAGTTTGGTACATTCTGAGAAAAAAGAACACACTGGTGAGCTCTGAAACACAAAAAAGCCTGGACGTCCACAATGGTGGATGGTCGCAGGATCCTTTACACGGTAAAGAAAAACCTGTTCACTACATCCAGCCAAGTGAAGAACACTCTCCAGGAGGTAAGCATATAATTATCCAAGTCTACCATAAAGAGAAGACTTCACAAGAGCAAATACAAGAGGGTTTAACACAAGGTGCAAACCATTCATAAGCCTCAAGAAAAAGCAGATTAGACTTTGCCAAAAAAACATTAAGAAAGACAGCCCAGTTCTAGAACAGCATTCTTTGTACAGATGAAACTATGATCAACCTATACCAGAATGGTAAAAAAAAGTATCTAGAACACTTTGAAAGGCTCATGATCCGAAGCATACCACATCATCTGTAAAACATGGTGGAGGCTGTGTGATGGCATGGGCATGCATGGCTTCCAATGGCACTGGTTCATTAGTGTTTATTGATGATGTGACTGAAGACAGAAGCCGCTGGATGAATTCTGAAATGTATAGAGATGTATTGTCTGCTCATATTCAGCCAAATTCAGCTAAGTTGATTGGATGGCGCTTCACTTTTCCAAAGGACAATGACCCAAATCATACTGTGAAAGCAACCCAAGAGTTTTTTAAGGCAAAGAAGTGAAATATTCTGCGATGGCCAAGTCAATCACCTGATCACAACCCGATCGAGCATGCATTTCACTTGCAGAAGACAACTTAAGGTAGAATGACCCACAAACAAACAACATCTGAAGACAGCTACATTAAAGGCCTGGCAAACCGTCACAAAGAGGAAACCCAGCGTTTGGTGATATTACAATGGGACTGTGTATAAAAATAGTTCCAATTTCTAAATGTTTTATACTATATTTTTGTTCAACACTTAGAATTAAAGCTAAAACCATGCACTTGAATTGCATCTCAGGTGTTTTATTTTCATTGTGGTGAAGTACAGAACCACTATTAGTGTCCAAATATTTCTAGACCTAACTGTATCTCCTTCAGCAGTGTAAAACATTTAGCAAATGTCAACTAGTACTTGATATGAGTATGAGTT
Organism: Esox niger; assembly: GCA_016801105.1. Taxonomy (NCBI): domain Eukaryota; kingdom Metazoa; phylum Chordata; class Actinopteri; order Esociformes; family Esocidae; genus Esox; species Esox niger. The sequence continues at coordinate 8,616 of JACXGJ010015857.1, read as the reverse complement.
CTTAGTACTTACTGCTACATCGAATGATTAACATATTTTGGAACAACGGTACTTACCTTTTCTGTTCCACAGTACATCAAAGGAACCTTTGTAATTAATTATTGAAATGGTTTAATGTATTTATATTTTTACATTTAAGCTTGAAGTAGGCGAAGTTATCGAAAGTGACTTGCAGTGCTGTAGGAGTTATTTTAGATACTCTTCAAAGCTTCTAGGCGGAGCTGGTTCCAACATTTGATTTTACCACAGAACAGAGCAAAGTTTGCATGTGACAAAAGACAAATGCCTAGTGTCAAATTGCCACGGGGAACATCCAAATTAGGACACGACTCCACTCAATCTCTTAATATGAAATGTGTCAGGCATAATTGGTCTCTCAGTGGATTAAAGCATAAAAACCGCAGGGGGGCTGCTGTTCCCAGTATGTCTTCATCTGTGCCAGCTAATGTGCCACAGCTACGTGTAGGTCATTAACATTTTTAAGTTTAAGCTCTATACAGTAGAGCTGAAGTTCCACACAACATACCTGCACTCGACTCCCCTGTAGATCCGGTGGATGTCGCTATGAGAGCCAGTCACACTTCATCCCTCCCATTACATGTGCCACCACAATGGCACGCCTCCATCCCTTCCCAAATTCCAAAAACAAACGTGCCAGGCAGGCGGCTGTGTGTTTGTTTGCATGGAGCTATCAGCCACAGGACAGATGTGCTCCCTGGCATCGACTATTCAGCACAGCAGTACTTGTAGGCATCGTTGGTGTTTGTGTATCTAGGTGTGTGTGTGTGGCGTGACCGTCACTGTCCAATTATAGAACTGAGTGCAGCAAGCAATACTCTGCTGTTCTGTTCAACTGTGCATATTTGCTCCAGAGCACAGCAAAGAATGCTGGTCCAAACTATTTGGAATCCAAAGCCCCTTGGCCTGTAGTGTCTCACCTTCCCCGGAGTCTCTCTGTGAGCAAATGTGCCATATCAACAGACATGCGCACACACCTGCATGCACGCACAGACACATCACTCTTGACTTATGCAGTACAATTTTAGGCAATGCTAGTTGGTCAAAAGAGAGACTTTCTGTTATAAACCATAGAATTTTATGACATTGCAGCCATTTTTTCAATTCAGTCATTAAGTAGAATCTTATTCGGGGCAGTTTACGTAAGGGATTGCTTACATTTTAGTATTTATGATTCTAGTAATTCCTTACTGCCGAAGGAGTGAGAATGAATCAGTCAGCTGGAATCTGCTGATGATTTGTAGATTGCCTTGATGGTATGAGGGAATTTTGTGAGAAAACCAGGGTTAACACTCCTCATCTTAAGTTCAATGCAGTGAGGTGTAGTTAGGACTAAAATCTCTTAAATGTAGTTTGCACACCTTTTGTAAAATCCAATTTAGTCCTTTTTTAGTCATTACCTACATTTTATTATGGTTGAGAGGCTTATCATTACGTTTAGCACGGATCATCACTCTAAACTGAGTTGAAAATGAACAACTGGAATCGTGATTCAGGTTGTTTCCCCTTCACCCTTTTGATTTCTCTGCCTTGTGCCTTCACAGTCTGAGTGTGATTCTCTTAAGCTTACATTTACCTTCTTGTACTCAATATCCATGTGCCCAAAAATACTGACTTTAGTCTCAAATATGAACATTCATTCATTAATGAGCTCTAAGGAAAGGGGATTGCATTCTGATTGAACAACCCTGAGCTATCCTTCAATCACAATGAGTATGCAAGTATTGGACCTCCAGTTTATCTTTACAGAACATGTTTGTTGCTAAGCAACTGCGGTTTGACCCTTTGAAGCCAGTGTCAAAAGTTGCTAGCTCATGACAAAATTCTGAAGGTGAAGATACATGCTAAAATTCCAACCACAAACCATAATATACTTTATTCAACTTAATTATTTGTGATCATGTAATTTCCATAATGTTACCTGCACATATTAACATAAATAGGATAACATTAGTAAAAGCAGAGCTATAGCTCCACATCCCTGTCCGAATCACAATATTTTATTTTCAAAACCTCGACCAAATGGAACCATTAAATTACCTGCATGAAGTTGGCCCCCCACCCAATGCAAAACGTAGGCTCAGTCATTTCTGCACTGTTTGTGCTGGGTTGTGCTGTAAAATGTTTTGTTTGTGCTGCAGTCATTTTATAAATATTAAAGAATATTTTATAGATCATTCAGCCCTTCTAACATGCTCCAAAATCAATCAAATTGTTTGTGCTCGCTTCAAGCCTGTTTGTGCATTTTCAAAAGTTTAGTTAATTGTTCTTAGTAATTTAATTATAGGCTATTACATCATTTAGCCCCCTAATATGCTCCAAATACAACCAAAATAGGCTCAATCGATTGTGCTCCGTTTGTGCTGGTAAAATGTTTGTCTGTGCTGCTGTCATTTATAAATATTAAATAATATTTTATAGCTCATTCTGAGGACACTCAGAATTCTGAGCCCCTCGACAAGCTCCAAATTCATCTGAAATAGTTTGTATGTGCTTTGTTTGTGCTGATTTGTGTTGTTAAAAGATTATTTTGTGCTGATACAGCATTTTATATACTAGACATTTAATTTTAGCTGATGGCGTCCCCAGCACCCCAACCTGCTCCAAATTGCCTCAATCTTTTGTTCTCCGTTCATGACGCTAATTGTTTTTTTTGTGCTGCTACAGTTTTTCGTACATAAACTATATTACTATTGGATAGCGTACTGGCTTTACTCTGTCCACTATAGATCTGTCATTATTGTTAAGAAAGGCAGTCGCATACACAAACCTTTTTCAGCACAAACCGCAGCACAAACGATTTTGCCTATTTTGAGTGAATTTGACCTATATCATATTCTTTAATATCCCAAAATTATAGCAGCACACACTAACATTTTAATGACACCAGCACAAACATTTGAGACTATTTTGCCGTAGTTTTGCATTGGATGGGGGACTTTCTTCACGCAGATAAAACACCTTTAATCGCTTGTGCTGCTGTCATTTTAGATATTAATCCTAAATAATATTTAATAGATCATTCTGAGGTCACTCCAATCAAGCCCCTAACATCCAAATTAACTCAAAATAGGCTCAATCGATTTGTCACGATGTGACGTTGTGGGGTTCTACGACCAGGCGCAGGCAGGGGTAGCTGTCGGTGCACTCTTTATTTAGTAAACACGAAACAACAGAACAGAAAAACACTGAGCACTTGATTATGAAAAGTATAAAGTAAATCGTAAATGCAAACAAAACTCACCACACCGTCAGGACACACAGTTACATGGAACAATGACTGACAAATGAGGGGAGCAGAGGAAAAACATTTGTGCGGGTTAAAGTTTAATTTCAGCATGTTGCAGGGCTGAGTGACATCGCCTATAACAAAATGTCTAATAATAAAAACACAGATGCTGCAAAATCAAAACTATTTACAGCACAAACGAAGCACAAACAGGACCATTTTGGTTGAATTTGGAGCATGTTAGATGGCTGAGAGACCTCAGAATTACCTATACAATTGTATTTAATATTAATAATTGAAACACCAACAAAAATTTGCAGCACCAACAAAACATAAACAAATGCCTTATTTTGACTACATTTGGAGCATGGTGGTGTCACGGAGTTGGTTGAAGGACTCAGGCGCAGAGACGGAGTGGAGATATTAGTCCATAGTTTATTAATTAAAGAGGGAACAAAACAAAGAAACAAACTCAAAGCAGCTCCAACTGGGTGTTGTAGCCTATGGCTATGGCTAGCAAACCAAAATAATCCACATTCATGTGGTCAAACAGTCAACTTAAATAGGTTCCCCAATTGGAGGCAATACCCAACACCTGCCTCCAATTGGCACCTCTTCTGGCCACGTCCTGACTATGGCCCTAGCCAGTGCGAAGATGGCTAGGGGGATAGTCAGGACGTGACAGGTGGGGGTTGAGTGACATCACCTAGAATTAAATGTCTAATGTATAAAATACCGAAGCAGCACAAACAGAAATTGTCAACGGCCCAAACGGAGAACAAACAAACAAGAATATTTTGGGAGAATTTGGAGCATGTTGGGGGACTGAGTGACCTCAGAATAACCTATAAAATATTATTTCATATCCTTAACCACTTTGAAGCCCTACATAACCTTAACTACATTGAAAGCCTTACATAACCTTTACCACATTGAAGCCTTACATATCCATAGCCATATTGGAAGCCTTACATAACCTTAACCACTAACCACATTTTGTAGTGCAGTTCTTCTCCATGTACATCTGCATTTGGGAATCAACATCACCAACACAAATTTGACAGGCCATTTCCTTGAGCGTGCAGTTCATACTGCAGGCACTTAAAAAGTGAATTTGAGCATGCATTGCATGTAGTCCAACGTGTATTTCTGTCTGGTATAAATGCCCCATGTGAGTGACCGGGTTCAGCTCCAAACATGTGAACACTCCAAAGTGTTCATCCAAAGAGGTCAGGTTCACTCCAACAGTTTCAGACAAGGGCATTTATTCACCTCTCTGTGCAACTGCAAACATCTACCTCAGCATAGAACAACACAAGTGGGAACTTGGAAGGAGAGTGAGCTTGGCTTATTTTGAGAGACATGCAGGGCTTTTCTTATTTTTCATCTCCTTTTGCATCTTTCGTCTCCTGCGTTTACAATAGTATCAGATTTTTCAGTCAGAATGCAGGCTAGATAGCTATCTAGGGTTCTGACTGCTGTTAATGATGTTGCTGGCTATAAACTAGATTTAACAATAAATGACGTATTAATAAAGTGTAACTCAACAGATAAACAGTACAGTATATGTTATCTTTGTTAGGTGGCTTGTTGGCTACCTAGGGATCTGGCTGCTTCTAGTAATTTGACTAACTATTACCCTATGTTCAACAATACTAGACTCTTGAGTATACAACCGGCAAGGAGTGGCTGCAATTTCAGGAGATAACCATAACCCAGGTCCGGCCACAGAATGCTATCCAACCTAGAGTATAATTAGTGGTGAATTAAAGGTAATTTTACAAAATTGTAACACAACCATGGCCCTGAAATATGATTAGATTAGATTATTCTGGGAATTGCTTAGTGCAATTCGGTATGCCACAGATCTGTGCCCATCCACAGTATAGACAGGTGTTACAGTTTTTGACGATTGCTTACATACTGAAAGTGAATGTGTAGTGTGAAGCATCAAAACTTTTACTTCTGTAATCATGCCTTAAACAATGTGTGTGTGGGTTTTCCCAATTTCAGGTATGTTTTACAATTTCAGGTGTTTTTCTTTTGAGATTTCATTATCATGTAAGAAACAATGCGTATTGTTTTGCAAGGTGTGTTGCAGAATTGCAAATAAAGTGCAAAGCAGAAAATATGTTTGTACTTTTGGTGCCTTTGTTTAATTCATGATACCAAAAGTTAAGATTTTCATGCTTTTATCTAAGCATTCACTTTCCGTGTGTAAGCCATTGGCAAAATCTGTAATCAGGTGTCCTGTAACCCAAAAAACTGTAACCCTCCTGAGCTCACCTGCAGAGATGTGAAACACTGAGTAAACAGGAATGCAACTAAATGCATGATAGTGAGAACATTTATCTTTAGTATTTAGATTGAAATTATGTTAGCACAGCTAAAAACTGTTTCATTTGCATGTACTTTGAATATTTTTGCATTGTCTTACATGTTTTAAAAGGTGCACAGATGTGAGTTCAAACTCTGATTTCTAATTAGGCTCATTCCTGGTAATTATCATGTTCTCACCTCAATGTTTAAGGTGTCAACAAATAAAGAAAACATTCTCCCTCTATAATCATGTTTCACACCTGGAAAACTAGATGGTTGAGTTTCCCCATTTTCATAGCATACTATATATTTATTTATCATGAAGGTAATATTCCCTTGCAATCATCTTCCCAGCTGTTCCCTCAGCAACCTTCTAAATGGTAAACATTTCACCAATACAGTTCCCTTAGTGCACATTTGACCAGATCCAAGGGAAAAGCAGGCTCAGATCTTGACATTCCCACCACCATGCTTGATTGTTTGGGTAAGATTTATTTTGGAGGTAGGTTGTGTTGGATTCCTGTCCTTTGTGTTCTTTGTTTTAGCCAAATTAGCTGAAATATTTTTGAGATGGTTGTATTAATTTCCTCAGACTGAGGTTTTCTCACTACCATCTTCCTAATATCCTATCCATATGCAATGGGGTGTTTTGTATTTACCTATGAGCGATTGACCAGGTAATTACATCCCACCCAAAGTGTTTGCTACAGATCCGTCCTTCTATTGGTTCATTTGGTATGCAATTATTTAACCAATTGATTGTATATACCTTTGTGATGTTAAAGGGGCCATACATACGATTTTAACTGCAGTATTAGCATAAATACAAGTGTGAATGATGGTATGAAATGTAACTGAACTGATGTATTAATTAATTCTACAATGTATCTTTCTAGTAAAGTATTTGGATAATTGGAAAGCACAGGGTCTGTATACAAGAGAAATGCCAAATGTGCTGATAGTGTCATAAATGTGGGAGAGGAAGAGCACAGACCATTTGTTAGGATGGGGGGAAGAAACACAGCAGGGGGGAGGAATGGATAGGACTAAAGTAAACATGCTATGTTGATACCAAGAGAACTTTGGAGCATCTAACCACAACATACCTCCTATAGGTACTGAAGAGTTTCTTACCGGCATCAGAGATTTGTCATGGTTTGCCTTGTTACTATAATTCCTCTCTCCTTGAAAGTTTTAAATAAACTGCTATTTGTGTAGTAGAGTTTGACTCTGTCCCACCTATCATTGTTTATTGGATGGACATTTTATTTGCCATCACAAAGACCAGAAGACATGTTTTTTTTTACCAAAGTGCCTGAAATATTACCAATTTAAACTTTCACTCACTTGATATATTACAAATTTAAACTTTCAGACACTTGCAGTACTATCCCCCCACCGTAAAACACCCAGGACTAGCAAATAATATTCTGGTCTGGTTCGGTAAGTGAAGAAGAAGAGAAGACAGGTCATATTATTCTTTCAAGTCAGTCTCATAAACATTAGAAACGTTAAATTATTATACACAGTGCATAATCAATGCAACATGGGTTCCCTTATTTTTGCACCTGCACTAAATCTTTTTTTTTTCTTCTACTGTTCACATGATGACTTAGAAATCAACATATGGTAAGTATAAACCTGTTATATCAGATAAAAGACAGGTTCTGATTAAAAATCGATTTCCTGGTGAATACGACAAAAAATCTATAATTGCACAAGTAGTTCACATACTTCCAAGCAGCGCAGTACATAGATAACTTGCTCTTTCTACTAAAGATGGCCACTGCTCATTTACAGTAGCTATGCCTTGCTCTGGGTCTTGGTCACCTAAATCATCCTCTTTGCTACTACTTTCCCCTTTGCACTGCTGTTCTAAGTGTTGCATTGGCCATCCATTCTCATCTGTCCTCATCCTGGCTTAAATGAAAGGCAGAAATAAAGCTTGTAATTCATTTATCTTAAAGTTACCATTTCTAGCCTTGCATTTAAGTTCCTTTTTTTCTGATGTCATTTACAAATCAGTTTGGATGGCCCAGTGTCTGGAGCATCTGACTAGGTTTAAACACCCCCAACAACCAAAGCAAAATGTCTGTTGTTCTGGCCCTGAGCAAGGCATTTAAACCTGATTGCTCCTCCTCCCCTCTAACATTTCCCCCAGGTTGTTGCTGTAAATAATAATTTGTTCTTCATCAACTTAACTCATAAATAACTGAACAACAAATAAAGGTATATGGAGTTGGGGAGACTGGGACATAAAGTTAAACAATATTTTGATTATAATACATTGAGTTGACAAGAAATATTTGATTTTGTTTTTCCATATACCTAGAGTATTCAAAAGATTTGTCTAAGGTGGCATAGATGTCTAAAATGTGTGGAATTTGAAAAAATGACAGGGTTTCAGATTGAGCCAATGTCTATCAAGCTGCTGATTTTCTTGTAGGCTACGGAGGCTACCTCTGAAGCAAGCATAGACTGGACCTTCTGCAAATTTGGGAAGAAGTGTTTGAATGATGAGAATGTCTGTTTAACTAAAATACAACTCTCTGTAAAGCAAAATTATGAAGATTTGTAGAAAACTATTTTCATTAGTTTCTTAATTCTAGTTGGATTAAATGGCTATGGCAATTTAACGTGTTAGTTTCCTGCAATTTCTGCCAGCATATAAGATAACATGATTAACATCCATTTATTGTGAACTACCACTCCATTTGGGTTTTGCATTTTTGAGAGAAGCCTGTAGACAATGTCACGGTATTTTATTTAAATTATTGTTTACAGTGAAAGAACAGCTGTTTTCTGTGGAAAAACAGTATTGGCAGCATTTAGTCAGCGATTTGCATATAGGTGTCATGTCCTGGCTATGCCCCTAGCCATCTTTGCGCTGGCTGGGGCCATAGTCAGGACATGACCAAAAGAGGTGACTCTAGCCACCTCTATGTGTTTTGGTCTCCCCAATTGGAGGCAGGTGTTCGTTATTGCCTCCAATTGGGGAACCTATTTATGTTGAGTGTTTTACCACAGTGGTGTGGTTTATTTTGGTTGTT
>JACXGJ010015856.1:0-12987 GCA_016801105.1 Esox niger | reverse complement strand
AGTTGAGGCTTAACACAGTGTTATGTTGCATGGCTTGAGTTGAGGCTTAACACAGTGTTATGTTGCATGGCTTGAGTTGAGGCTTAACACAGTGTTATGTTGCATGGCTTGAGTTGAGGCTTAACACAGTGTTATGTTGCATGGCTTGAGTTGAGGCTTAACACAGTGTTATGTTGCATGGCTTGGGATAGATGGTCACCGAGGCGATGAGAGACAGACCCCAGGCCTCCTGAGAGTTTAGATACCACAGCATTCACAGCTGTCACCTGATGAAGGATCTGTGTACCTACATATGCGTGTATGTTCTTTCGTTTTGTGTCCACACGTATATGTGAGTATGTGACAGGGCGGTTAGACCCATTTAATTCCACGCCACTCTGCCCTAACTAACAATTTAAAGCTTGTTCCGTAAGGAATGTGTACAGCACCAGCTGCAAGGCTTCACTGGTATATTTATTTGCTTTCAGTCGATGTGTTCAGGGGGTGGGAGACACCATCCAACCCAAATGTCGGTACAGTAAGATACTCTCTCACATAACGGAACAGTACGAACTCTCCGTTCACAGAAAAAAGGCTTCTAAAATCACCACGGTCAGTCAGAGAGGATCTGTTATCTAACAGTGAGTCACTTGCCACTCGTACTGATCCAGATTGTTCTTCCTACAGCTTTTTATGCAAGACATTCATTTTAGGCATTTGAATTACTAGTGACTGGACGAAGGTGTGTCCCAATGTTCTTTGTCTTGTGTTGGTGCAGAGTCCTGCGAGCGTTTTCGTTAGACCCAGTTCAGATAATTCCTGTATTGAAAGCGGAATGGACAATATTCATAGCTTGGAGGCCCGTAATATCTGAATCCATTATCAAATGCATTCAGGCTGCCACTCTTCTGAGAGACTGTGGATTTCTGTCACTGGCTGTTCTGGTGAACATTTCTCTGTGATTGACCAGAAAGCTTCTCAGCTGGGGCATCCAGGGACGTGGGTGAAAGACAGCCAGTGACCGTGAATGCCAGAGGCTTTGACGTGAGTGGTAGCCCGGGTACATTCGATAATGGATTAAGATATTACATGTCTCATACCTTCAAGCTACGACGGCTGCTCCTTCTGCTCCTTCTTCATCTTGTACAGGGATACCGGATCTGAAACGGGTCAGATGAGTGAGTGAAATTCAACAGGTGTTGTTGACAATGAGGAATGAATGACGTGTTTTTTTATTCTCTCCTGCAGCGATGAGGAGGAGTTACGCAAGTCCTTCTCTGAGTTGGCCGATTTACGCACTGACTCGGCCTCCCACACAATGAAGCGCATCGGCAGCGGTCTGGGCGTGGCTCAGAACCCGGACGCCCTGATCTATAAGAACGGCTTTCTCGTGCGGAAGGTCCACGCGGACTCTGACGGCAAAAAAAGTGGGTTTCCTCGATCTGTCAACGGGTTATATTCATAAAAAATGTAGAGTCAAGTGGCGAATCACAATTAAACAGGTAGTCGACTGGGTGGGTCTTCATTCGCTGATCCTTTCTAATTACCCGGTGAGAGTCAGATCTTACTAGGCAATCTGCAGGTATAAGATTTTCTTTTTAACTACACAGGTAATAGTGGGTAATACGTAGGAAGGAAAATTCTGTTCTCTGTGGCTGCTTTTGATGAATCACCATGTTCAAATAAACATCCCATCTGAGAGCAGCAGGTAGTTAGTGCATATTTAACTTGTTTCTATTCCTGGATTTCAGCTCCTCGGGGGAAAAGAGGCTGGAAGACTTTTTACGTCATGCTAAAGGGACTGGTCCTCTACCTGCAGAAGGTACGTTATTCCACACCCCTCCCACCACCCGCATTTCTCACTCCGATTGGACGTGTGCGATAGCGTTCTGCTCTCTGACTGGTCTGTAGGGAGAGTACCGCCCAGATAAGCAGCTGTCTGAAGAGGATCTAAAAAACGCGGTGTCCATCCATCACTCTCTGGCCATGAAGGCCACAGACTACAGCAAGAGGCCCAATGTTTTTTACCTGCGCACCGCGGACTGGAGAGTGTTCCTTTTCCAAGCACCGTGAGTCTCGCTGTCCTCCTTCAATACTGCTCCACCTTCACCCACTTGGTTTCTATCTGCCCAGCGCACATTTCTTTGGTGAATTCCCACAGTTTAGAATTTAGTTATCTGACCTACTTTGTATTGGTTTGTATTTGCCTCAGTACACGACTATTTCTGCCTTCTACAAATTTGTGCTGTACTGCCTGTCCCATAAACACACAAGTTATTGAGTGCTAAGTGGGAACTGCCCCTGTCTTAGAGCCCCAGGCTCTGATACAGATTGATGATCATGATGCGTGTTGGTCCCAGGAGTACAGCGTCGTCTGGGATGTCCTAGATACACACTTTCTTTTAGGGTCGTGATCAATTTCAATCTAGAACTGAGGATAAGTGTCACTCTTCTTCCGTTGTTTTCCTGACTTTCCCTATGTTTTGTGACTGTGTTCTGTGACTGTGCTGTGTAACCGTGTTCTGGGACTGCGTTCTGGGACTGCGTTCTGTGACTGCGTTCTGGGACTGCGTTCTGGGACTGTGTTCTGTGCTGTCTATTTCTGACGGTCGGCAGTCACAGCTTGACCACTGATTTGAACTCTCTGTCTCAGTAATGCAGAGCAGATGCAGTCGTGGATCACCCGGATCAACACAGTGTCGGCCATGTTCTCAGCACCGCCTTTCCCCGCTGCCATCGGCTCTCAGAAGAAATTCAGCCGCCCTCTGCTTCCAGGCTCCAGCACCAAGCTGTCTCAGGTACAATGATCCCTCCACCCATACCCTGACCCACTCCCCTCTCTCAGCACTCTTCCCTCGCTCACCGTCCTCTCTCTTCCTCCCCGTGTTCTCTCATCCCACACTTTCTCCCTCCCCTCTCTCCCCTTTATTTCTCTCCCTCCCCTCTCTTCCCTCTTTCTCTCATCCCTCCCCTCTTTCTCTCATCCCTCCCCTCTTGCTCTCATCCCTCCCCTCTCTCCCCTCTCTCTCCTCTCCTTCCCCTCTTTCTCTCATTCCTCTTTCTCCCTCCCCATTCACCTCTATTTCTGTCTCCACCCCCTCTCTCCCCTCTATTTCTCTCTCCCTCCCCTCTCCCCTCTCCCCTCTTTCTCTCATCCCTCTCTTTCTCTCCTCTTCCCACTATTTCTTTTTCTACCTCCTTCTGTCTCCCTCCCCTCTATTTCTTTCTCTCCCCTCTTTCCCCTTCTCACTCCCCCCTTTCTCCCATTCCTCTTTCGCCCTCCTTACTCCCCTCTATTTCTTTCTCCTTCCCCTCTCTCCCCACTTTCTCTCTCCCTCCGGCTCTGTCCCATCTTTCTCTCATCCTCCCCTCTTTCTCCCATCCCTCTCTTTCTTGCTCCCCTCTCTCCCCCTTTCCCATTCCTCTCTTACCTCTCTTTCTCTCTCACCTCTTTATCCTCCCCCTCCCTCTATTTCTTTCTCACTCCCTTCCAGTATTGCCACTCAGTATCTAAGATCAACCTCAGAAACATGTCTATGAAAAACAGATCATTAAAGAGAGTCCTAAAATCTCATCAGTACAGAGTACAATTACTCAAATCCACATTGAGCTAAATAAGGCAGACTTTGTGTTATCGCTACATTAATGGTTCTCGTTTGCCTTGGACTCTGACAGGAGGAGCAGGTGAAATCCCATGAGACACGCTTCCGTACCATCTCTTCTGAGCTGAATGAGCTCAATGCTGTAATTCCAGACAAAAAAGCCAAAGTTCGGGACCTGGAGGAGCACAAGCAACGCGAGGAGTACCTGGAGTTTGAGGTAAGAGGTTGTCGTTTTTTGGTTTGATTAGGTTTTTTATTTTACATATTTGTACACATGGATATTTTAGCTAAATTCCAACCATGTTCATTGATAAAGGTATTCCGGTTTATCAAATCACACAAAATAATTTAACTTTAATAATTTGTGCAATGAAAATAAACAAAAATATAATTTCCTCACAAGGACAAAAATGGTATGCCCCATCACATAAAATTGCTAAAATAAAAAATAATGTGTAAATCAGTGTTAAAGTCCATGAATCAATGGTCAAAAAGACACTGCACAAAGTTTCCCTACATAAGAGTTCAGGAAGGGAGAAGTCTGCTCTCAAAATTAAAATCAAGACTCATTTGCCAGAAAACACCTGGCAAAAAAAAATGAAAATTGCAGTGACAGATAACATGTTTTGCAAAATGGAACATTGCTTTTGGACAGAAGATACTCATACACTCGGTAATGCATGGAAGTGAAGGTGTTATGGTTTGGGACTGCTTTGCTGCCTCAGGGTCTGTCCAACTTGCCATCATGAGTTTTCCATGATTTCCATATTGTACCAGAGAATTACTGAGTAGAATGTAAGGCCATCTGTCTAAAAAGTACAATCATCCAAAACACTCAAGCTAAGCTACAACAGAATAGTTCAGATGGAAGAAATGGAGGCTTAGGGAATATCAAAGCCCAGATCTTAATCCTATCAAAATGCTATAGGGAACATGAAAGAAAGCCCTCGAACATGACACTGTTAAAACATCTTCAAATAAGATTTTTTGAAATAAGAGACAGATATACAGACTCTAATATTGAAGTACATGTAGTTATTTCAGCCAAAGGAGGTAACACCAGCTACTGAGGCTAGGAATGCACTTCAATGGATTTTTTATGAATAGATGATTGTTAAGTATAATCTTTGTGTCATTAGTAAAATTAAGTCACAATCTGTCAAGATAAAGATGTTAAGATAACAAATCCATATGTCCAAACATGTAATAGTATATAAGTAGTAGTATATAAAATACCCAGAGGATTTACTTGCATTTTCATATGAATGTAGTTGCCAGTCACAGCTGAATAACCAGATTTGTGCCAGTTTGGCAGGGTTATGTTGGATATTCAGAATGTTTATGGTTGCCAAATGTTCCAGCACAGTTCCATTCCAGGCTGGACAAATTAGAATAGTTTAGTTTGCCAGAATTCAGGATCGATTACCGGTGTTTACACAGGAAACCCAATCCTATGTATGTTGGTTGGTTACATTTTTTGTCCCAAATTCCATTTGTAGATAGTACTGTTGTTTGTTGACAAGCATCTTCTTTCTAGGGTCAGGTTTAGACAAAGGTTTAGGGATAGTAGATAGCTAGTAAACATTTTACTGATAGTAAATCTACAGAAACACTTTTGGGAATCTCAAAATAAAGTGTTACCTATATATTTTTCCACATTTATTCCAACCACATCAGTTCTTTATACACATATTTTTGACCAGTCAGCTGATCTGACTGGTTAAAACACTCTGGTTCTACAGTAGCTTTTCAGAATTCTTAATCCTCACACTCTCTCGTCCAGAAAACCCGCTACGGTACGTACGCCATGCTGTTAAGGGCTAAGATCCGGAGTGGGGAAGAGGACCTGTCCCTGTTCGAGTCCCGCCTCTTTGACGACGGCGGTCTGCAGAGGGCCCACTCCAGCCCCACCCTGCGGGAGGAGAACAGCAGCAGCAGCCAGGCCAGCAGCGCCAGGGAGGGAGCCAGCAGCAGCCAGGCCAGCAGCAGGGGCAGCAGTAAGGCCAAGCGGTCCGAGCCCCAGAGACACAGCTACCGGCAGGCTGTGAAACAGTGAGAGGGACTCTTGAGGATGGAGTCACGGTGGACGGGCCGGTATAAACGACTGGCCTCCTTCATCCGTGTCAGCGGGTACAAAGCGACAACTGGTTTGTCCGGTCTCCGTGACTGGGAAATTAGACGGGGGTGGGGAGGACAAGTGGGGGATAGACACGTTGCATGCTTCTATACAGAGGAACCAGAGGTTCTGGATGTGCCAGGGCTAATTATACAGGACAGTAGAGACACATTGTCCTCTTACAGTACCACTATACAAATGATATACTCCTGTGTGCGCGTATATCATGGGATATAGGCACTTCTCTTTTATTTTAATACGCTTTGGACCAAATTTAGTTGAGAGACAAGACATAGACGTCTAATTATAACATATATTACATAGAATTATTAGTAAATAGATTAGTTTTGTTGAAATGGGTAGGTTTTCACAACCCCCTTACAGCACAGATCACATCCCCATGTGAACAGTCAGTTGTGGCACCAACCGCCCAGAAGAAACGGAGCTGCATCAGCTCTTCAGAAGGTTCCCATGGAGACTTAATGGACCACGAGACCCATGTGAGGACAGCGAAGAACCACTGAGCCGCGGCCTCAGCCTACTCACAGTGCATTTGGATGAAACTGGACGGATGCCGACTTCTTTATGAGAGACAGGATTAATTAGAAACAACACCGAGTTGGCCAGAATTTACAATGCTGCATGCACATCATTTGGGTTTCATAGTCTGTTATCATTTGTCATTCTAAGGACTTTTATTGTGACAAACTGCACCGGCCCAGGGCCTTTTTGAGTTACTGTGAAGCTCTGCTGAATGTCATTATTTCAAGGGCACTTTTACACAGATCTCCTATGGCACTGCTGCTAAACTTTGATTTGTCATACTAATGGGTTGATGAAGTAGATGAACACAGTGGCTGGCTGTCTGTCTAGCCACTTAATGAACTTTGACGAGTAAAAGGATTGCTTGACTATCAGGAGAAACGTCCAGAACGTTTACGAAAAGACAATCTTTTTATCCTCATGTTATTTTATTTGCATTACTGAAACATAACTAAAGCTTAGTGTACAGCACATCTCAGCTCCATGGCAAAGGAACGTTTTTACAGGAACTAATCCGACCCCTGACGATAAATTAATTCAAACGTTGGTTGAATGTTGATTTAAATTCATTATCATGAATTGTACTGAGGAAAGAAAACAAGGAGGCAATGCCAGTGCCTACCACACTCAATATGATAAATCATGTAACGTGTATATTTTTTAATAGAATGTTATGGCGCAGCATAGCCATTTTCTACTCAGGCTGGCAGTGTTGTCTGTAAATGCCATAGAATGGTCACCAGGGGGTGCTGTTACAATAGGAAACTATAGCCTCAGGAGGTGAAAGTGACTTGAGTGTATGATGCACTAATTGTCTTGGTGATGTCACAGACACAGAGAGAAGGCTCACTGCTTTCGGTAAATATGTGATCGCGGTGATGTAAAAAGTGTGGTGCAAAGGCCTGTGTTGATACCCAGTTGGTCTATGTAAGTCTATGGGGACCATGCCTGGGCGAGGCATGATATGTGCAGTCATGCAGAATGCCCCAATCACTATTGGGTGTGTCTCCTTCCCACTGTGTAAATACGAGGCGGTATGGGGAGAGACCATAGGCAGTAGACCTAAGACTAGAATATATTCAAGACACTTTTGTGTAGGGCTTCTAATGTGATAGGACACAGGTTATAACTTAACACCCTTCTGCACTTTTGGTAATGATGACCTAGTGTTGGGAAGTAAAACATCTATTTATTTTTTTGCTTATCAGTTAACTTGGTCTTGTCAAGTATTTGTCATTGTCAAAACGTATTCTGCTCTTTCTGTACAGGTTTTTACTGATCATTCCCCATAGAACCACGGCATATGATTGCTAAGTCATGTAACATATTATTTTCCTTGATTAGGTGTCAATTACACATTAAGGTTTTGCTCCCAGTCAAATAAACTAAGTGGTTTGTATCTTTTGGATGCATAGAAGAGAGAAATAAATTCATTTTGAAAAGATCTCGGTAGCAGGAGAAATTCATTTAATTCAATATCATACAGTTAAAATAAAACAATTACACAGCAAATACACTTAAACTGTCCCCATCCGCAAAATGGCTTTACAATATATTTTGATAAATGAAAAACCAAATTAATACACAGTATTAGTAAAATATTGTCAGCCAATAAATATGTGTGATAAACAGATTGATAATTGCTTTGCTCTACTGGAGGCTGCACATTATTTGTAGTTTGTGGAAGGTGCAAATAAAGAAGCCTAGGTTTTTCTGTCACTTTCACTGTGAGAGATAACGGACGAGGATAGAAGGCCACTTTTACAGTTCAGGACATATTGAGATGATGCTCTCTGAGTAAAACTAACCAGCCGCATGAGAGACTTACAGCAGAACTTGATCCACCTGGTAATGTCAGCTAGTCAAGGTTGAATAATGAAGCCAAATGAAATCTGTTCTCAATGGTAAAGAGCTGGTATGATGTCTGATACCGGTGATCAGACAATGTGCTGAATGGAGTTCGGATGATGAGCCGTGGGACTGAAGTCTCCCTCTTGCCGATTCATACCCTTCCTGGCAGTCATGGGTTGGCCAGGGGCGGCTCCTCCAGGCCCTCTATTGGCTGACTCCCGAAACCGCTGTCTACGGTGTGATCTGATTGGCAGAGTGGGTAGAGTGACTTATGTTGTATTTCATAGCAGGAACAAAGACAACTTTGGAGTTTTGGATACATTTTGCTGTTTTTTTTCGGGGGAAGGATCAGCCGCCATGTGACGTCAGCCGTGAATGACAGAAAGGTAAGAGAGAATGTGTGGTGGTACCTGTGCTCTGTTTGTCCTCTCTCCGCTCTGCCTGTCTCAGAAGTCTCACCCCTTCGGTCAAACCCAGCGACTGCAGAGCTTCCACCAGCCCTTCCACGGGACCTCCACCCAGCTACACACACAGGCGTAACGTCAACACACGCGGAGGCTGTCAGATGTACACTACAAGCAGGGCCGTGACAGTCCCATGCCGCTACGTACTCCTAGCACTCTACTTGAGCGTCTCTACGCTCCGATCTCACCCCGCCACCCCTCCCGCTCCAGGACATGGGGTCAAGCTCTAGGTCAACGCCCATGGACGGACAGCGTGTTGTGGGCTAAGGGCCCTACTCGAGGCCCCTACTCTATGGAAATGCCATCGATTCCGCCCATCCCCCCTCTTACATTGCCTGACTCAGTAATCGTACTGGGCTGTCCACACGTTTCCATGTGCACGTGAATAAATGCACATCACACACACACACGCACGCACAACTCACCTGGTAATTCTCCAGCAGCTTGTGACAGGGTGAGGGACTCTCCTGGTACAGATGAGCCAACGACAGCATGTTCAGCCTCTCGGCCAGCTGTCTCCAGGGCACGTGACTCAGAGTGAGGACCTCGCACAACTTGCTGAGCGTCTCACCGGTCATCTGCTCGCCCTCTGCTGAGGAGAACGAGAGCGCCGGTTGAACGACTGGATCCACCTCCGCTGATATTCAGTCAAATCTGTCGCGTGACGGTTGCCTTACCTTGCGTCCGGCTCGGTTTCGGCTTTTTGCTCGGCTGCTGGCTGGGCTTGGGACTCTGTCTGGAATCTAAGAGGTTTCTCACCTGTTGCGGGGAGGAGGAAGCGGTAAGTAAGTTTGATTCCAATAGACTCAGTGCAGCCTCCGTCCGCTCCTCGGAAATGCTTCCTGTGTTAATGTCGAGTCCATGAGATTTATCCAACATACCTTTTGACATTTTGCCAGGTCAAAGGGCGTGTGGCCGGTTGCCGGTCTCTTACGAGGGTTGACTGGCGCCCTCTCTGCTGCTGATGTGTTTGGTGGCCCACTGATATCCAGCCCTCTGAATTGTCTTATCGGCTCCTCCTCTTGCTCCTCATCCGACGAAGAGGAGCTGAAGAAGAGCGGCTCGTCGTTCTCAACATTCTTATCAGCTCCTGAGGAAAGAGGGTCAAGATTCATTGACGATGTTCATTCATCCAAAGTGAAGAGTGCATGGTGACTAACAAAACGTGTACACTTGAAACTTGCCAACCCCTAACAAGCTGTAACAGAACATGTATTTGACACATGCGAATGGTGATGAAGCTTCCCCTTTGTGACAAAACCAAAGAAAATACTCTGGAATTTAATTAAAACAACCCAAACAAAGGAACGTTTGTTGGGTCTCATCTCAGTCAGACATTCTAACCAGTCTTTTTTGACAGGTATGAGAATATCTGCATTATGATGTGTTACTGATCACGTGGAGATCAGATATGCCTCGTACTGTCAGACAAGACAAACGACCACACTCATATTGTCAACAAACCATTTGGGGGGATGTGATTTGCAAGCTGAACTTAAGGACTTTTAGTGATCCGCTAACAATCTTTGTAGAGCTGAAAATTAAGTCAATTGAAATAGCAGTATTAGACTGAAAAGTTGCTGAACTTGCAAGGTTCTCCATTCTCCAAACTTCTCCAAAGTTCTCTCAGTAGTTGCTTAACATTTTGTTTCACATTACCAGAGATGGGAGGTCACATGGGGGGCAGGTCACCTGCTTAAAAATGTTGTCCCACTGGTTAGTAGGGGGGTTAGTATGCATCTGATGTCATCTCACCTGCAGCAATGAGCATAGAGCAGAGAGGAGGGGAGCCTTGACTAGCTGCCAGGTGCAGTGGAGTGTTCCCTCCAAATGTAACCATGTTTACATCTGCTTTAAGCTGGAGGACAGGAGACAAGACGACCCAGGTCAGATCACAGACAAGCCCCAAAAATACTAGTTAACTTAGCAGAGTTTATAATAGTTTATGATTGTGTGTGTGTGTCTGTGTGTGTGTGTGTGTGTGTGTGTGCGCCAGGGTTGTCTATGAAATTCAAAATAAATGATTTGCCATGGCTCTCATCTTTAATTTCTTCTTAAGAAAATTAAAGCTAAACGTTATTCGTATCGAAAGTTGAAATTGTTTCATATCAAATGAAGCCCAGAACTGGAACGTGTCGGTTTGTGTCGAGACCAGTACCTCTGTGATGAGAGTGCAGGCCACTTTTAAGAGGTTCTCTTTAATGGCCAGGTGGAGGGCAGAGCATCCGCTCTTCTGCTCGTGAGCATTGACCTTAGCACCGCCCTCGACCAGCAAACGGAGACAACGCTCTCCTCCTTTATGGACAGCCAGGTGGAGAGGATAGAGACCTGAGAGGAAATGTCCACCGTTAGGACGGCTGCCATGCAACCACTACTACTACAGTTACAAGCACACTGCGATGGCCTACACTCAATCCCTTATATTAGGGTCATTCACATGTGGTTAAAATGAGCTGACCTTTTCAGACTCATTCCTTTATACCGTCCCAATTTACCGTGGTAGTCTGCCGTGTTGACTAGGTGGGCGTAGCGTTCTCCCAGGTGTCCCAGGAAGACCCGTAGCGTGGTGTCATCCCCGGCCAGCGCAGCCAGGTGCAAGGCGGTCCGGCCGTCCCGGTCCAACAGGGTGGGATCCGCTCCGGCCCTCAGGAGAACATCCACCACCTTAACCTGACCGGTAATCACCGCCAGATGGAGCGGACTCTTCAGAAGGAAAGATGGAGAACAGCCTGTTGTGAATAGAACTTCAACACGGAGCAACTACTTGTCCAGTCTAATAAACAGCCACTAGCATTTTTGTCCAGCTATTTTTCAGAGCTTTTTTGCAAAAATAGGACATCTGCACCAAAACAGATGTTTGTTTTCAGAAAAAATAACAAGCCTGTTAACGCTTCACAGATGCTAAGTAAATTTCTTGCAGTCCATTTCCTAAACTCTGGTGCTCTGGTCCAGCCCAGCTGCGTATAGGAGAGTCTCAGTACCTGGCTGAGGTGGTTGAGCTGATTGAGGACTCTGTCCTGGCGCATGTTTTGGAGTGTATGAACCAGCTGCTGAATCACAGCTGACTGCTGATGAATGATGGCCAGGTGCAAAGGCCTGTGGGGAGACCGGAAATGGGAGCACAGTGACCACCGTGTGCAACGTTTTGATGGCGGCGGAACAAAGACGCCTTCAGAACAAAGAGGTCCTGAGATGGCAGGAATTGAACTTACGTGTCCCCGTTCTCATCCTGGACCCCGCACAGGTGTCTCTGAATTGCCAGAAGGACCCGGACATCCCCAGTGGCGCAGTACTGTAGGAGGGCCCCAGCTGTCTGCCTGTTCAGCCGAGTGGCCCTGCTCTGGAGAGTGGCAGCTGGGAACAACCAGAGGCTTATTAGCATGACGCAACTCTTACGACCATGTCTCTCGCGGCCAGCTCGATCTAGTTCCCCACCCCCCAACCACTGCTTAAAGGTAGGTTACCCATGTGGAGGAGATGCTGTTGTAGCGGCAAAGCCGTCGATCTCGGCGTCTGCCCTGGTGTTTGTCCGACCGGCGCTCCTGCTTCCTGGTTGCCCTCGGTCGTCGGAGGGGTGCCCGACATCTGGGCCACACCTCCAAAGCTGGAGAAGCTGCCTCCCATCCACCCCCCTGACCCATTCATCTGCTGGTTGTACTGGAATCCTGTGGACGAGAGCGATAAGACACGGGGTGACGTCAGTCGACACGAGGAGTCACGGAGGAGGTTGTGATATGAGACAAAGCGCCGATAGGAAAAGACAGAAGTGGATTCGTATCTATAGGTTTCTTACCACCTCCTCCTCCCCCTCCTCCTCCTCCTGATCCGAATCCTCCGCCGCCCCTCCCTGTGCCTCCAGCTCCTCCCAGAGGCCCCCTCCATTGATCATTATAGGGCAGGGGCTTCTGCTTCTTTCGCTGCACCTCCTCTTTATCTGATTGAGACAAACAGAGGATCGATGTAGAGCGAGAGATGGAGACAGAGAACAATTAAAAAGGGCTTCATGTGATTTAGCGTGACCTTGGGTCCTGCGTAACCCCTTCTGACCGAGGGGTTCCGAGCGGCGTCCTAACTCACCTTGAACTTGAGGAACGTAAGTGAACTGCTTGGGGTCACTGCAGTCTCCCCCTTTCTTCCTTTTCAGCTGGAGGAAGACCGTGACTGGGCGCTCGATCTCGGTGCTGTGGTAGGGCGGAGTCTTAAAGACTATTGCGTACTGGTCAGGGACGAGTCGAAAGAGTGACACAAAGGGGCATGGGTAAGATAATGCAGAGAGGGGACTTCACCTGTCGCTAAACAACATGCTCAATATTTATGAAATGACAAATATTTGACTTGCACCAATTACTCATGTAAAATCCCCTGTCCATGACACACACACACACACACACACACACACACACACACACACACACACACACACACACACACA